>CM040238.1:104489210-104798543 GCA_022545495.1 Chrysanthemum lavandulifolium | reverse complement strand
TTAGCTTAGATAATTAGATAAGTAGACTTAATCGGTAGAAATACCAACCCCCAAATTCAAACCCCGAGATTCGTACCTTTCCATTTCCTAAAAAAAACATAAAAAGATAAGAAAATAATCTTCCTCAACCCCAACCTTAGCGTAATAACTCTCACTAGCATTCCTATTCCCCAGAGAACGATATCAATTCCGTGGCTTACCCTAATACTACACTCACTAAACGATTAGGTTCATCGCTAGGTGTTGAAAACTTGTTCGACAAAAGGAAGTTCCTTCGACCGAAGCGCTACTGTAAGTGTATCAAGTTTTTGGCGCCATTTCGGGAATAGAATAGCTAGTTGGGAGTCCAATTTTGTTTAGGTTTCCTTGTTTGATTCCTATCAAGTAGCTTTTTCTCATTTTTAGCTTCCTCGTAGTCTATCCCTTCTTCGTGACCTTGTTCTTATCCCATCATTTTTCATCATGGAAGGTGATAATCAACCACCACTCATCAACCCACCACCAAATGACCCGCCAAGAGGCCGTCTCTTGGTGAATACCGAGACCAAGCCACCTAGGCTATAGGAACACCACTGAGCTTCCCGACAAAGCTCAAATCATGCCCCCGATCCGACACCATCCGGTTGGTGTAAAACTGATATGGATTCCATGGACTTGCTCAAGATCCTAATCAAAGATCTTAAGGATTTCTTAAAATTGTCGATTCCATCGACCTCGATACTACTTTCGGAGACCACGTGCCCTGTCTCTTCCATTCTCTACGGGACCAAGCTAGCACCTGGCTTCGAGCGACTTCCACGGCTCCATCTCAGTTGGGATGATCTCACCTCTCACTTCCTTGCTCAATTTTTCCACCGGGAGAACCACTAAGCTTAGAATGATATCTTGATGTTCCAACAACGCCAAGCGTGAATCTCTACGAATCATGGACTCGATTCCAGGACTTACTCCATAAAGTCCCTCATCACGGCATTGATCTTTGGCTTCAAGACCAACTCTTCTATGATCATGTCAACTTCCCCACAAGCGATCCATTGACCAAGCGGCCGGTGGAAACTTAGTGATCTCACCGCGAATAATCATTGGGTATAATAGAGGACCTTGCTCTCTATGACAACGAAGTTGGAATGACCCCGTGAGTTGCCCAAAACCGTAAAGAAAATCTCCTTGCCTCCCTTGACTCACAACCTTCCAATCGTAGGATGCTCGATCTTGAAGATCAAGTTAAATTCCTAATGAGCTCCTACGAAAATCCTAAGTCTTCACGCCAAGTGAACAAAGTTTCTTCCTTGTGCGTGAGTCGTGTAGTGGTCCTCATAACGCACACACTTGCACAAGATTCCTGAACAAGCTTACATTGACTACGGATCCGTGTGTACTAATGGAGCGGGAGGAAGATTCCACTACAACACCGGACGTAGGACTTTAATGACACCCGAGAAGCATGGAAGGCAAGTCCGACTTTTATTGGGGACAAACCAAAGAATTCGCATCCAATGATTTCTCATGGCCCCGTCTCATAATACTAACCAACAAAACATTTGGGGATGTTGCAACACCTAGTCGCATCCCAAGAAGCTCAAATAGCTAAGCTCTCGGACTGCTTTAACCAACAACAAGCCGAGATGGATAGGAAGATAGATAACCTCTTGAAAGCCATGACCAATAGTGATAGGAAGGTTAATGCTATCTCAACTCCGAAACTTCGGTTAGAGATTAAGGACCCAGTAGGTTAGTTAAGCACGTTCAATTACGTCAATACCATCACCTTAGTGAAACCTAATAAAACAAGAAATGGCGAACCATGAAGCGATACTTGAGGTTAGTGAAACACCTAGGAATGAAACAACCGAGGAAGTAGATGAAGTAGACAATGACTATTTCAATAAGTTTCTACGGAAGAAGAACTATCTCGCCACACCTCACTTAGTCGTGACCTCAAGTCACATGTATGCTGGGAGAAGACCTAGGATCAAGTTTGGGAACCCTTGGAATCTTAACATACCATGTTGCATAGGACACCTTTTCGTGGCAAAGGTCTACATTGACCGCAAGTCCCCAATAAACATAATGACCAAGACCTACTATAATTGGGTAATGAAGAAGCCTATCCCAACTAGGCAAGATCCCGATAATCCTGAGGTTAGTTTCAATTTCTTGGTCGAGAGTTAAAGGGATTGCCCGTGTGTAGGTAGTTCACGCTTCCTACTGATTTCATAATTGTGAACGACATTAGTACGGCCACAGATCCTAGCTTATCCCACGTTATTCTAGGAAGCCTTTCTAAAGAAAGCACCGGATGACTTATGATCCTCATTAGGATAGTGCGATTCAAGGAAGAGACCGATGATGTATCTCACCAAATGCCGTTTAAGATTGAGAAGTTTCATCACTCTCCAATGATGAAAAGGAACTTAAACTATCGATTCTACTATAGGAATGAGGAGTATAAGGAGAAAGGAGTGGATTATGTTATGGCCAAGATTTTTGTTTCTATAAGGATTGCTTGAACTTGGGACCCGGAATATAGAACTGAGTGGGAGAGGACTACCTTTTAGAAAGGTGCATTATAGGGCACTTCTACAACATGGAATCACCCAATAGAGACCGTCATGTGGAAGAAGGTGACGGTAATGAAGTCGCGATGAAACGCACTTTGAGTCTAGCTACAAGACTCATAAATAAAGAAAAGCGCTGTGTGGAGGCAGCCCATGCTTAATTGTTTGCTTGTTTGTGTCGTGTATATTTATTTATTGTTTATTCTCATGTTTAATTTTGTAAAATGCTTTATTTTGTCTTTAACCTCGTCTTAATTACATATAAAGGTATTTTACATAAGGGATAAGTGTAGGGAGGATTACCTGGCGTTTCAAAGAAAGCGTAAACATCACAATTACAATTAATTAAAAGATACATTGTTAGATATTAACTTTTCACATACACATCAAACCATAACACAATGTAGCATATAGATGGAATTCTAGAGAGAAAGTTAGAGGTTTAGGAACTTAGTGAGAGAAAGTGAAAGATATTATTATGAGCTTCACTCTCTACCTTGGGAGGTAGAGTATTTACTCAGTCTTACACTGATACATACACTTTGGGGCATGGATCGGGCATACAGTGGGTAAAGACCGTCATTCCTCCACGGTGTTGCTTAACTAAATTACTACTTAACTTAATGTAACTACGATTATGAGCTTTCAACGATAGCATATACTTGGGGTGACCGACTCTTTAATACTGGTAATTTCTAATTCCTAACAATCTCCCCAAGGAGGTCACCTCAATTATACACCAAAATTACATTGAATACAAATAGATATTACATTAAGAGCTGATCTTGCATTCTTGATGTAGTCCTTTGCTCATAAGCTCGTAGTCATTGATTCTTCACATTGCATGTTTGGTTATTCCAAGTGGAGGTCTTTATCGATGATCGTGATGATAATTTTGAGCCATCATTTGAGATCATCAAGCTATCAACAATCTCGGAGACATCCATTGTGGTGTTGTACTTTGGGACCGACATGCTCACATTCGATCATGATATCTTCTCATCGGAGCTGGAAGCATTGGTTGATTCATGATATTGCGCGCAGAGCTGTGAAGCATGGAGTGAAAATATCGCAGTCATTGATGCACTAATCATGATTTCTTTTGAGATAGATGTGTTAAGTGAGCATGCGACTATGGATTGACCGCTTCATTCGATCACCGTACATAGCAAGCGTGCACCTTATGCACAAGCTTAGCAACAAATCGCATGCAATTATCTTTGATCACTTTCGATGAATTGAGGTATACGCCCACGGTGCTCCGCTGATCGGTACAAGTATCTTTTGCGGATCGGTAGGATTCCTAAGAATCTCCTTAGCGGGGTTTAGCGGTATGTCTATTGGTTCTCAAACCGAACGTCTCAAAGAAGACAACACGGAGTGAGTGAACCAAATAATTTAAGTCCAGCGATTGATGAAAAGAGATTTGAAAACAATCGTGTATTGCTCAATAGAAATTGTTTTTGCAATACAATGAAGGTTTTATTGTAAATCAATTATCAATCATAAAACACCTTTGGTTTGAAAAATTGAGTACACGGTCGATGTGCTAAAGAAAAGAGTTTATTACACAACGACGGGTTTTTCAAAGGCGTCCGTCAATCACTTCACTCGAACCGGATTGATTCAAGAGATTGATATCGCCCCATTGTTTATGCTCGGTTGTCACATGGTTGATCTATATAATAGATCTCACATGCCACCTACCAGAGCTTGTTTGATGTTGGCTCCAAGGCTTTCCATCTTCATTGTGAATATGTAAACACATCTCTTGATGTTACCGCAATACCACAAGGATAATGCGTGGGACTCGAGATATAATCTCTTTCACATTGTGTGAAATGAGAGTCTTCATTGAAAGTGTCCTAGTGAGATTAATTGATGATCTCGTGGTTCTAGACTCAATTTGTGCATATTTGGATCCTATAGCGGAGACTAGGGAGAGGGTCTCTTCTTTAATATCAACCATCTCTAAGAGAAAGTCAGTAGATAATGTTGGTTCTCTGTGAGAATGAAACAAGCCCACCCAGAGGAACTTGAGTGGTTTGGAAAGTTGAAGTGCGATGCGTCCTTTGGGTCCATGACGCGTTTGTCTTCAATACCGATGTTACCATCAGTAGCATATGGTGAACCCGGTTTACGCTTAAGGTTGAATTAATGGAGGGCTATTTGTTTTCACCCTTTTTCAATTCAATTTTAATTCTTCAACCCGCCGATGCTTACCGAGACTTCATAGCTATTACCTTGTTGGGTTTATTCCGAGTACTAGCTGGTCTTAGTCCGCACTCTTCCCATATCTCACATTTCTCCTTTTATCATCATACCTAAGGACTTCTACACTAACTAGTGGATTGTCCACAGGTAGATCCCTCAGGATTCAGCGGATCATGAGAACCAATACCTAACCTTATCATCCTTATATCACCGTACATTAAGTAAAGTTGGTCGATCAATTTGGTATTGTTCATCCACCATTGGATCCAATTGAAAACCATTTGAAAATCAATTCGGATATTTGTGATATATTATCAAAGCTTTTGTTATTCGAATTGTTTTTGATATTTAGAACGAGAACTCCCCTCAGACATGTGCATCAAGTATTTGAAAATGTTTTGCACACGGAGGCAAGAGAAAGAATTAACTTCTTTTGATTACTATTTTCTAAAGATATCAACATCACTTCCTCAGCGGATCAAGTGGGTATAGCATTTGGGAAGGATGAGGTTTCCATAAATTTTGCTCCTCACCGATATGTGCCTCGAGGTTTGAAAAGAGTTTTGCACATACTAGAGGGAACCTGCACATTAGGATGAATGATCACGCTTTTAAATCAAAGGTTTAAGATAGATGCTCCCTCAACATGTGCATTGAAAAATTGAAATCGTTTGTCACATGTGAGAAGGGCAAAGATGTACATTCTTTTATAACCATTTACACGATTATCGGTTTAAATCCAATTTAAATCACACATATCTCCCAGATCACAATTATCAAATCATTTGAGATTTGTGATCTCGTATAGATTTAAATTGATTTTGAAAGCTTTTAAGGAGAATTGTGACTTGATTGTGAAAGTGTTTTAACGATATGGATCGATTTAAGACTTTAAACTCCATTTATAAAACCATGCATGTATATCTTTTGAAACAATTTAATGCCAAATAACTTTTTAATTTAATTGAAATCATTCTCCCCTCAATCAATGACGAGGTTGTTGATCGAGAGATGAGAGATTTTGACAAATAAGTCCCGATGATTATCAAAATAGAGATTGAGTTATTTTTCAAAGCATTTAGTTTTCAAGCAGATAGGAGTTTATAGAATCGAGCATAGGATTTGAAAACATGGTAAACATGGCTCGTTCTTTCTTTAAAACCGGTTATTGCTCAAGATGACAATAAGCCATTTCTCTTTCTCCCAAAAAATATATATTTTTTTTTTTTTTTTTTTTTTTTGAATAAATTCAACAAACATCTATAAGTCCCGTGTCATTCTTTCAATGACAGCACAAAGACCGTAGATATTATCGAACCGAGAAAAACATGACAAAATGACAATATTTTTGAAGATTTTTCTAATTTTTCGATTTTTATGGATTTTGAAAGTTTTATAATTTTCTATTAGATTTTTGAGGGTTTTATAATTTTTGTATTTTGATTTTCGAATAAATATTTACAAGAGATAGATGAAGATAGACCTTTACTCCTCGCCTTCCTCCTCGAAGACGCTTGAGAGTTTCCGTTGAAGGTTTTCAAACCAAGTCGTGGAAGAATAAACTCAAAACGTTCTCTTGGAAGAGCTGGTGAAGATGTGTCCTAACTCATATTCTTCTCCTCACAAAATATAGTTCCACCACACCTTTTTCCAACCGCTCCCTGATGAAATGATGTCGAATGCTCGATATGCTTTGCTCTTGAGTGTTGAACGTTGTTGCGCCGAGAGAGCAATAGCACTTTTATTATCACAAGACGTAGGGATTTTGTTGAATTCAAAGCCATAGTCGATAATCGAGATCTCATCCATAAGATTTGAGCACAACAAGATGACATGGTTATGTATTCAGCCTCTCAGAGGAAATAGAAGTACCATTTGCTTCTTTTGAAGACCAGCTCACAAGCTTATCACCCAAAATCGAGCACCTCCGCACGCATTTCACGCAGTATCTTGACAACCTCGCATGATCGGCATCCAGATAGGTCGTTAGTGACATACCGGTGTCCTCTCTGGCACTATAGTCCCATATTGATGGTTCCTCGAGATACCGAAAGACCCGCTTAACCGCTTCAAGGTGCTTTTAGGCTTAGCTCGGTATCTAGCACATGCACACAGAGAATAAATGTCCGGGTCTACTAGCAAGGAGATACATCGTGATCCAATCATATCCGATATTTCGCTTGGTCAATCATGATCCCGAGAGGTCCTCATCTAGTTTGGTTCGTCAATCATGGGGTGTCAATGTGGTCACTTGAATCAAATCCAAATTTCTTTAAATCTCTCTGTATATTTAGATTGATTTATGAAAACCGGACTTTGAGAAATTTGTAATCCCAAGAAAATGACATTTGTCCCATCATTGACATTTGAAACTTTGAACTCATTTCATTTGAAAACGATCATTCCATCGGGTCAATGAGGCAAAAATAATATCATCAACATAAATTTGAATATGAATCAAATGTTTTTCGACTTTCCGTGAACAATGTAGGATCAATCGCCTTTGATGAATCCGTTGATAGAAGAAACTTTGATAGAGTATCATACCATGCCCTCGAGCTTGTTTTTAAACCGTAAAGAGCCTTCTTCAAACGATAAACGTGAGTAGGATGCTCTTGATTCACAAATCTTGTTATCGACGACGCACTTCTTTAAGATCTCCGCTCGTAAATGCCGCCTTTACATCCATCCGATATACCACCATGTTCTTGTTGCGATTAGCCAAAGATTTCGATTGCCTCGATTCGAGCAACCGGAGCAAAAGATTCTTCAAAGTCTATACCTCTTAACGATATCCTTTAGCAACTAATCGAGCCTTGTTCTTCAACACATCACCATGCTCATCAAGTTTAACTTTGAAGATCCATTTTAGAGCTATAATCATAGCACGTCTGGAGTGTGTACTAACTCCCATACATCAAGACGATCAAACCTATGAATTTCATCTTGATAGCATTGAACCGCCTATCTTCATTCATAGCGCTTTAACATCTTTGTTCGATCTTAGATAGTACGGAGTTGAAGAAGCACCATAAGGCATCGTTGCGTAGTTGCTCCGGTTGATACAGACGAGAGGGATTTCCAATGATGTTGTCTAATGGATGATCGTGAGTCCATTTTCCGAGGTGTTCATGGCATTTGTCGAGGACCAAGAATGAGTTGATGTCTCCCAAGAAGAAGGTTCGATGATGATTCGTGAGTAGCAAATATGTTTTCAAATGGAGCATCTTCAGAGTCGCAGGGATTAACCATCATTGACGCCAAACATTTCCATGATGTACATTTGAAGAATGATGAATTGTTGATGAGATCAAGGATCAGCAGCAGTGCTTTGACTTACATGATATTGAAACCGATGGGTTGACTTCATTCACGGAATATAAGCATCCTCTCGTAGGGAATCAAGACCTCATTAGTAGTAGACTCATACTTCATCAAACATTGATCAAACAATTTTACATCATCTTCATGGAGGTACATATTGCTTCATGAGGAGTTTGGAACAAGGATGAACCAATGGGACTTTTGAAGTGCGGGTCCCGAAATGGAGGTCCAGGAGCCATTTGACCGGCCACCATCAAACGAACGGAATTGTTTCCATGATATTTCGGGTTCTTTTGTTAGATTCGTATCCCTTTTGTTCGGCATATCCTACAAATATTCCAATGTCGCCTTTAGCTCTAAGTTTACCCAAGTCTTGACCTCATTAGTTGGATAGCACAAGGCACCAAACACACGTAAGGAAAGATAGATTAGGTTTCGCGACAAGTTCATATGGAGTTTTCCATGAATGGTGTGAATCGTGAACCATTATGGTAAGCATGCAAGGGCAATTGTCAAACCTGCAGAAACATTGGAACCTTCGAGTAGATCAAGATTGTTCTAGTGCTAACAAGAGTACGATTTCGCCTTTCAACTACACCGCTCGCTGAGGGGTTCGAACACTCTTTGATGGTCGATTCCAACGCTTTCATAGAATTCACTAAGTTGTTTGTTGACAAACGCCCATTGTTCGCTCGACACTGGCGCTTTGTTTAGTCTAACTCGCAAATGCTGATTTAGTTTGATGATGATATCGTGAGTTTCATCCTTGTCCTTAAGAACTTGACCTGTGAATCTAGAATAATCATCAACCACAACTAACACGTATTTCTTCCCAAAGATATCTTCGACCCTCATTGGTCCACATAAACCATATGAATCATATGAAGAACTTCACGTGAGTTAGTAGGTTTGGGTTTATGGGCATACTTGCTTTTTCCCAATCTGACATGAACAAAGATGATCCTTTTCATACTTTAGTTCTAGGTAACCCTACAACTAAGTCCTTCTCGAAAGATCGTTGATGGTGCCAAAGTTCAAGTGATTGAGACATTTGCCATAACCATGACTTTGTTTTAGAAGCCTTTGATAACAAGCGTGATTGGTGATGTCTCATCATGTCATCGATAGAGATAGTGTAAAGGCTTGAGCCACGAGTTCCTTTCAACGCCTTTCCATTAAGATCTCTAACAAAGGTGTATGTTTTCCAAGGCTACTTAGATCGTAATCTGCACTGACCAACAGAGAATGATTATGACCTAAACCTTCCACATAATACACTCGGAGATGACACTATCACCAACAACATAATCTCCATAACCCATAATAGTATCGAAATGATCATTACCAAATCTAAATTCCCGATGAATTTGCTCACGGTTCATGAGCGGACCGGTCTCCAAATATATGTTTGGAACAAATGAAAATTACGTAATCTATTTGAACGATCTCATATGAACACGATAAGAATGGATAATCGATAATGGGATCCCCATGCAGAATGGGTTCCATTTGGTTAGTAGTGTCAGCTGGACCACCCACATCGTAAATAGAAGCATTCATAATGTATGCTGAGGTAATGGAATCATTGTGAATAGATGCAATACTAGTGTCTCGTATTAACTATTTACGACCACTTTGGGAATAGTTCTACAAGAGCATCCATTTTCTAGTGGGCATTATCTCGATTAGTCTTATGACCAATGTATCCAATAAAAACCTATTCTCACTGAATGTTCTTCCGTGGGTTTCCATTGTTTTCTAACTCTTCGCTTTGCCTTTTAGCCTTTGTAGCATGAATTTTAGCATTAACAAGATTAATCGACAATTAACATCATTAGCGTAACATTAACATCGCATTCATGATTAGAAATAATTCACGCAATCATCGCATAAGGTTTGCAAATAGTATCGAATCGATTAATTAAAGACGCCTATGGCTAATACTAGAATCAACACGATTCTGCTTTATTCGATTCAAACTTAAGGTTCCTAGATTGTTCTTCTCTCTTCTCCAAAGGCATTCTTATCTTGAGAGGTCCTATCATTCCTTGTATTGTCTTGAGACTTTGACCGCTCCCTTTAATGTCACCGATTACTCTCAGAGAGGAATGGGAACATTAGTTTGTTTTACTACTCTTTGCATCAATTGCTTATGGCTGATCTCGAACTACATGCAGTGCACTATGGTTCACCTTTCTTAAAGCTAGATGTACCGAGATTAGTATTCCTAGAAGGCACATTTGAGTTCTCTTTCCTAGCATTGACAGATCTAGAATCAACTACTCAAGGGTACACTACGGCCTCATTCAAAACATTGGGAGTCGAGATGTCATGTTTGGCCTTAGGCATTGAGCATGGAATCGCGGGTTAACTCTCTCACCTAATGTCTTTGGGCATATTGTGATCAAACATTCTAAGATTTCTCGAGATCGCTTGGCATATAAGCATGCATGTCCAATTGCATTATCATGAGGTTTCAGCTTATCCTCTCAACAATCTCACGCAGTATTCTAAGCAATCCTTATGGATGAGAAATATGTTTGAATGGCAAGTTTGTTGTTCCCAGGGTGAGGGGATATATGTCATATAAAGTGATTTATTACCAGAGTGAACCTTAGATACAACATTCTCCTCATTGATCATTGGCATTTTCCTTTACCGACTCTTTAGATTCTCAATTTCCTTTGCAATGAAGTTATTTGTTCGTTGTTTTGTTACGAGTGACTTTAATTGATTCAAACAACTCATTGAAATGACGCTAACCTTTTCATTCTCTCTAGAAACTTTCGCTTTCCTTTTGTAAAGCATTTACTAGGTTTTGAAGATGAAACGCTTGAGAATTCGAGAATCTAAAGAAGGAGGCATTTGGGAGCCCGCTATATTGTTCGCTTGACCTTTAATCGGAGATTGGCTTTCAACTTTCTCGATCCGGTTACATCGAGCATGAATCGTTCATCTCGCTTGTTAATTTGAAAAACCGATCAAACTCGAGCATCCGAAGATGTCTTGAATTTGAAGTTTTGACATTTTCTTTGAGATGTTGATATTTTAGTTGTAGATTAAAATACTCAACTTCTAGTTTAGAAAATGTTTAACCAAATTGTCATGATCATCCAGCTCAATTTTCTCATTTAGTTTAGAATTAGTTTTTTCAAGCTCAATGACACGATCATGGAGACTTTCGTACACGTATAGTTCATGAAATTTGAAGCATTAATAGAGCAATTTGAGGCAAAAGAAAGACATCTTGGAGCAACACATCAAGAATAAGATTCTCATTCAATGTATGCGTGTTCTTCCTCTCAATCTCATTATATTTTAGTGCACTTCAATCACTAATTTCAACTATTATTGCATCAAATTCCTTTCCATTCCCTTAATATTCTTGCTTCTATCCCCTTTAAGACTCTCAAAGTGATCCTTAAAAGTTTTTAAGGGCATGACCTCGCTAAATAACATTCTTTCATTTGTTCAAAACCCTTTCTCCTTCTATGCCAGCTGGTGTGATCCTTTTCTGCAAGTTTTCAAAATCAACAAATAGTTGAAAATAACGACACATCATTAAGGTCTGCTTTTAGTGGCAATTGTTCTAGGAACAAGATGCATGGTGTTAGAGGATACGAGCTTTTAGGCATTTTCCAAAGGAGGGTTTGTTACCGCAATATTTTCACTTCGCTTATCTAAATCCATTTTCCAAAAGACTTGTTCAATTTAGGTTCACGACATTAAGTGGACCTGTGCTATCTCTTAATCACAAGAGGCGAAGTTGTTCATACTTTCCTAACATTTCCTCGTAATTGTAGAGATGCGTGGAATCGATCTTGATTTTCGTAATCTATTATCAGCAAAAATTCATGATTTCTAGTGCGAGCAAGATAGTGATCAAGTTCGTTTGATGCTTCAAGTCGAGTCTTTTGAGTAAATCAAATATGACACCATATTCCCTGTTTAACTTTAAAAGTTCTTGTTCATTTTGAGATTTGACTTTTCAAAGACACGCTTTGATCATCCGCTGTTCAATTTTAGGATCGAAGATTTTGCACTCAATCGAGCGATTTTCTTTGAAAACTAAGTTGATGGTTGTGAATATCTTTTCACACCAATGAAGGCTGACGCTTGTATTGTAAATTTCAGTGAGTAATCGCTTATTTTCACTTTTAAAGACTCGATCCGAAGCACATTATCGGTGTTCTCAACAAGAATAGCTTTCAACAATATCGCAGAGATATGATCGATGCATATGGCAAAGAATGAATAACACAACATTATGGATTTACGTATAACATCTTCCAAGAGTCGATCAACATCTTTTCTCAAGAGTTTCTTTTTACGCTTAGTATTAGAAATAGATGTTTCGTCAAAACGTTCATTACCCTGTTCCTTATGAAAACTTTTCCTGTGCAATTGCACAACTTTTCAAGTTTTTAACATTAGGTAAAAGATTTTTCTAAAAATGTCTCTTTGTTCTCGGCCAGAGGCATTGAAAATGTTCAACTTTGATTTCGCATCGATATTCTATCTCATGTTGTAAAATTTTGAGGTCGCCCATGAAAATGTCAAAATATCAAGAATTTTTCGATTGTGTTGTGAGTTTACTTCACTAATGGAAGGTAAGACCATAAGTTTGTGCAAAGTCTGCTTGGGATTAACATTAGAAAACTCAAGTGTTTTGATGATAACCTTGGTGTGTTTAAGAACTGCAGCATTGGAAGCGACTGCCGCTTTTATAATTAAAAGGTTTGTTGTAAACAACATTTTTAATTTTGATCGACTCGCCTTCTCGCATCTAATTCTCTTGACGATGATATTCAACAACACTCATGACAAGATTATCAATTTTGTATTCGCACTTGAAACTTGTGAGTTGGTTTCAATGTTTTAGTGAAAGCTTTGTTTGTAATCGCCTAGATTTTTTCCATATCCTTTTGGATTGGGTTTTAAGGTAAACTTTTCAATAGTCATATCGATTCACCATGTTTGTAAACAACAGCTTTAAACTCTTTAAGTTTGTTTTGGTGTTTATAATTTCTTCAAGAAGGTCATCTACCCGATTCGCTGAATGCTTTTGTATGCGGAGAACTGCTTTTTGACATTTAACAACTCACTTTAGCTTTTTGATTTCCAAGGTGAGAGCGTTAATTTGCTTTTATGCTCGTGTTTCGCTTGTTCTAATTTAGACAACAAAGCATTCTTCGAGGCTAGATCACGATCCGTCTCTAAATATTTTTTTGTTTTGATGAGATTTGCAAAAGCGGCTTCAAAACCTTTCACGGTTGTCTCGAAGTTTTGAAAAAGAGTTTCATTTGTAAACATTCAAAACTTTGGTTAATAAAGCATTTTTACTTTTAAGGACCGATTTAATGCAACACATGTAGCAATTTGGGATTGTTATTCAAGTAATGAACAAGACTGACGGGCAAAGGTTCATCTTGTTCAACGTAGTCACAACATGATCATTATTTAGATCCTCAAGTATAACCACGAGTCAATTTGATTATCAAAGGAAACCATAAGGTCTTCTCGGATCGCCAAATGTAACTACGGGTTTATTTGAAAATCGCCGAATGAGATGTGATGACTATTTTTAACATTCCGCGCCGTGATCTGTATATCGACGGAGATATTAGTTTATATGATGATGGTTTGTCGGGTACTCGAGACAAGCCATCGTTGTCACACACTGGGCCTGCTTACTCTGTGTAACTCTTGCATATTAGCCATCAACATAATAAATGCATTGGCCTGCAAGTCCTCCATATCATCATCCGAGTCTCGATCCGCCATAAAGCTCGTTTTGTCTCGTGAGAGATCCACCAGCTTCATCCTTAAGAGCCAAAAGTAAAGCCTTTGAAATAAGCACCGCCCCTAGTCCTCGGCTTTGGGCATGCATTAGCCAGTGTGTCCTCTCATTGCGCTTGTAGCATCTAAGACCATTTAACCGATTTTGAGCATTTCCTGTTCCACCACTGAGCTCGTTGTTATTCCTACCCACGATTAAACCTCGACCACCGCCCATCCGACGCACCATAATCACGACTCAACTTCAACACGTCCATTGTTCACAACAATTGAGTCCGTGTGTTAGATGAGGAATTAACGATTGTTGGATTTGTTGGTGTAACGCCAAAAGCATTAGCAATCATCACAAACTTGTTGTAATGTCAATGAATCGATTTCGCCGCTTCAATCGACATATGCTTGAGCATTGTTTCGTATGGAACCGCTGATTTTGTTGAGGTTGTTGCCGCAGAAGGTGTGTTTAGCAATGGTTGAGTTGCGGGTTGAGAGGATAATTTTGTCGAGCATACAAGGCAAGTTGTTGATTATCCGGATGCGATCAAGCTAGCAAGTTGAGCACGGAGAATCCTTTTCCGATCAACTTCCTTTTCATGAGGCTTCAAGTAATCGTACAACAATCCATAAGTAGAATGATGCATATTCTTCGCTTGACGGAGAAAGATGACATATTTCTCCCATTCAGACCAAGACTACTCAGAACTTAGTATTCACTGCAATTTTGGCATGATGATGTTGTGTTTATCCAAATCATTGATGATGTCTCGAAATCGATGATGATAGGACTCTAGTGTCTCCGTGTTCAATCATGAAGTGTCATAAGCCAAGTAAATTTTGGATTCCAAATCCTCCCGATTGAGTATGTATCCTTCCATAAGAAATCTAATATGATCCCACATTTTTGTGCAGCTTTTGAGCATCAACACCACGAAGAATCGGGCTTGGTAATCCCAAGAGGATGTATTCCATTGCAAGTTCATCGCCTCATAGTGTAGAAGTTCAGAGATTTAAATCGCAATGTAGCAATGTTGGTTTGTTCATCTCGTGGAACAAGCTTGATCTCCTGCATACAAAGAGGGCATCTCAAATGGACCTTCCAAGATAACCTTCTTTAAGAACTTTCCATGTGGCTTTAGATCACAAAACCTAAAGAACCTTATCACCCATTGATCGTAGTTTCGGAGTGAGCATTGAGGTCTATCATGATCCACTTCATGAATTGATTGTTGGTCGCTAAAGCTTCACACATCTTTGCAAACCAAGTGGGTTCCTTCATAGTGGTCCGTGATGGATGTTGATTGAAATCGCTGTAGGGTTGAACTGAAGGCTTGGTGGTGTTTGAACCATTTGTGGTGGAATTGCACCAAGTTGTGGAGTATGTTGTTGATTAAATTGTTGTTGATAAATAGCTTGTTGTTGATTCCATTGTTGATGTTGTGGAGTTAATTGTTGTTGTTGTTGATGATTATATGGTGGAAATAGTTAGAGTATGGTGGTTGAGACATGTTGAGGAACCTGTAGTAAAATGGATCTTGTAGTCGAATGAACCTTTGTTGATGAAGTGTCCTTAGGCTTAGGAAAGACAAGAAACCAAGTAGTACTTATGCGTAAAAAACACCAAAAGATACGCCAGAATAACAAGAAGTTACCAGGATTTAGCTACGTGCAGTAAGATAAAACACTAAAGTTATGCGAGACAAAAGTTAGGCGAGAAAGTTAGCGAGGATTACCCATGCGCGAGACCCAAGTTTACGCGCAAAGTGAATCTTATGCGTGATTTCACGCGTGTTTATGCTTATGCGTAAGTTTAGGTTTTTGCTCAAATGATCTTTTACACTTCACAAAGGCAAAAGATGTCCAAAGTCGTATTTTGCACTTATCCAAGTAAGAAAACATGGAATAAACCAGAAAATGAAGATCAAACCAAGGAAAATCTTACGTAATTTTAGGGTTTTGATACGCAGAGATTACTCGTAATTTTGATTTTGCCCAAATGTTTCTAAACCGTTTTGTGTGATGAATAGCTTCAATAACACCAAAATAACACAAAGTGTGAAACTTGATGATCCAAAGCACTCAAAACAGCTTATGCGTGAAATACAACACTAATAAAACTAGTTCAAAAACAATGATCCACTAAAGTTTGAAACTTTTGCCAAAACAAGTATTTTAACACCTTAAAACGTTGAAAGTACAAGAATCTTGATTAAAAGCAAAAACAAGTTTTTAAAAGAGCTAAAGAATGCTAACCCTATTGTAAGACCCAAAACCAAAACTTCAAAACAAACGAGTACACCCAACTATTTGGCGATTGATACCATCAGTCACTATTTTGGCACCAAATTTAAAATTTTCATGACATATAGGAGTGGGCCATTAGTCTTAATAAAGCGTCTCATGGATAGGAAATTATATGACTAGCACAAAACTCTTTACCACTTAAATTCCAACCAAAATGTGAGGACCGCCCTTAGATTTGTAGGAATTAAAGCATTCATCTTTAATGCTTAGAGTGTGAACCGGTAGTATAATAGATTCTAGAACTTATTTTGTGATGCATCCCGAGATCGCTAGTAAGACTACACTTGTGTAGTTAGGAATAACAAAATGATAAGAGGCATTAGGATAACCCTTGTTTGACACCGTAATATAATTACTTCTTACACATCGGTTGAGTAATTCCCCTCACCCTTATGCTTTTACTCATCTTTAGTACACGATACCCCTAGTTAACCCCTCGAGCCTATCCTTTTCGCGGTTCTCGTGATGTTTCGGTTTTTTGGAATATCAATGAAGAGCATTGTTTACAATCCACCCCCAAATGTACACCCAAATCGCCTTAGCCTACCTTGTATGCACTCACTTTTAGTGCATTATTGTTATCACACTTAACCCTTAGTTCAATTATCTTGTTGCTTGCATAAGTTGCTAAGTCAAGTCATATCCTTTGTACACAGTTTTGGGACGATTGGGACTCATGGGAAAAGTTAAATTTTATGAAATGACGGGAAGGGAACGTTAAATTAAAATTCTATTTATTTGCGTAATAATGTACTCCAAGTGTTTTGATCTTTTCAATTAGGTCATATTAGTGTTAGAGTAATAAAACTCAAGTGTAGGGATGTGCCTATAAATCCTATCATTTTGATGTTATCGTAGAGGATGGTAGAGTAAAAGTGTATGGAAAAAAAAAAAAAAAAAAAAAAAAAAACATACGGGCTACCATCCTACATCTATCTTTAATTTATGTTTGTTTGTTTCAGCTTATCTAGAGTTTAGAGTGTCGAGTCTTGGCTTAGCAACGTCATTCTTCGCATGCTTGTAACATAAAGATTTTGACTTGCCACCACTAAATCGCCTATCCCACCAAACCCTTTGTTTCCCTACGTAAGCCTATCATTACAACCCTTTAAAAGACCTCTTGGATAGTCTTTCCTAGGTGCTTACGCCAAAGCGATGGAGGTTTGATCTAGTCTCAAGCCTATGGTAATCTATGTACTAGGATCGGTTAATGAGTGTTTATCTTCCATTTCCAACTTGTTATATTTCATATACACCCGAGAGATGTGAGTATCCAAACACCCCATGTGAGGTGCTAGTATGTAATATCTGTGCTTGTTATGACTTTTGCGGGGCTTATATGTGTTGTGGATCGTTCTAAACTAATGCTTCATGACCCCTAACTTATAAATTAATTGGCTAAAAGCACATTTGCTTGAGAACAAGCAAATACCAAGTGTAGGGATATTTGATAAGGTTTTAAAATGTACCTTTTTGAGGGGTCGTTTAAGCCCTTATTTGATCACTTTTGTATCCGTTATTACTTAATATCGTTCCTTTTCACTTTTTAGGTATCTTGAAGGCAAATTGCTGTAATGAAACTTATTCGGACGAAAAGGAGCGAATATACGAAGAAAATGGCCAAAGTCAAGAATCGAGACACTCAGGCTGCTGGAACTAAAGGGGACAGCGTCAGGTTCTACTTGGGACGGCATCAGGTTCTACTAGAGACGCCGTCGGACAAGTTTTGTGACGACTCAAGAGTCAAATTGCTCATTTACAAGTGACGGCTTCGTGTTTTAAAAGAGTAGGCGTCAGACTCGACGGCCTAGATTTGTTCCAGACGACGTCAAAGATCGAAGAGGACGGCGTCACAAGCATAAGGTGACGCCGTCGCAATACTAACGTGGCCAAGATGAAACCCTAATAACGGCGATCGACGGCGTCACAAATTAAAGGGTGATGCCGTCGCATTTGTAATCTTATATATAGAATCCGAATTTTTAGGTTTTGATTGTGTAGTCTTTTGGAGTAAAACCTAAACCAAACCAAAGGCTGTCTTGTACAAGATTTTAGGGTTCCATACCCTATCTTACATCAAGATAAGTGTTTTACTTCATTATTCAATTATGTCTTCAATTGATTGTGTGTATGCTTGCATGTTCCCCATGTCCGGCTAATTTACTTGTGTGTTTGCTTAGGTAATATGAAACTTAGTTATTGAATATTGGTTGGTTGTCTCTTATCTTAATTGTGATTGACATAGTATTGAGATAGGTCATTCGTTGTGCTAATAATGCTTGATTAATCTTTGTTGAACCTTAGTTTATAATCACCTAGAGTAATTGTAGGCTATACATCCAAAGAATACCTTAGAGTTAAAGTTTATAAATCCTAGAGATTTTGTAGTCATTAACCTTTGGTAGCTTCAAAGAGTTAGGGATAAACGCATACCCTACGACCTTAGAAACACAACGCGATTAAGAATAAGGACGTGACAATTCAACCATCAATAGGATATAACTAGGGAGTAATAAAGCCTAAGCAAATACATTTTTAACTATCATACGAGCACACAACAATAGACATAGACTACATACACCTTAGCTTAGATAATTAGATAAGTAGAAGTAATCGGTAGAAATACCAACCCCCAAATTCAAACCCCGAGATTCGTACCTTTCCATTTCCTAAAAAACATAAAAAGATAAAAAATAATCTTCCTCAACCCCAACCTTAGCGTAATAACTTCTCACTAGCATTCCTATTCCCCTAGAGAACGATATCAATTCTCGTGGCTTACCCTAATACTACACTACAACGATTAGGTTCACGCCTACGGTGTTGAAAAACTTGCTCGATGAAAAGGAAGTTCCTTTGACCCGAACGCTACTGTATAAGCGTATCAAGAGATGATGGTGAAGTATAATCACACAAATGATATACAAAGTTAAACAACTAAGTATATGATCACACACTACTAACTACAACACTTGAAAGCTAGGAAGACTTCTTGTGTTCTTCACTTGAATTCAAAGTTGAGATCTTTGGATCACTATGAATGTGTTATAAGTCAAGTGGAATGATCAAAGAATGTAACAAAGATGTTAGATGATGAGAGAAATGAATGTAGTGTGCTTTGAATGGCTTTTAATCATTAGTTGAAAATGTTTAAGTAAGTGACTATTTATACTAAACATTTCTACAAATTGTGGATCCCGTTATAAAAACCGATTTTACCTATAAAATCATAGAATGTTTTTACTCTTACCTTTAGGAGTTAATTTATTTTTGATTAATTAATCATGAAAGTAATATGTGTAAGCAAATAATTAAAATGTGTATGTATAAATACAAAGTTAATATTTTTAAGTGTGTTTTAAAAATATTTCTTTGCTTGATCTACAACATTTTTTCGTAATGTAAACTTACAACTAATAAATTGGTTCCGTAAATGTTTTACATTGTATAAGTTTATAATTGCCATTATTAAAACCTTAAGAGACCGTAAAACATAAATAACATTTTTTCACGGTATTTATATTAACAATCTCCTCTTTTTTGATGATGGCAAAACATAAACTCATATATAGTTAAAATTTAGATTTGCAAGTTCTTAAGTTGTTGGTTTACTTATTTCTCCCCCTTTTTGCCAAAACAAAAAGTATAGAGGAACGCGGGGGAAGCTTAAAAACTTATGCAAATGCTCCCATCGGTGTATACTCCCCCTAGTTTGGGACACCAAGGAATTGAGCTATGGATTCGTGCTACAAAAACAAAGTTAGTGTACAAGCACGAGTATGACAATAGCCACCACATCACAGCCAAAATGTTGAAACAATAACAAACAACCATAAATCACAACCCCAACATGTCAAGCAAGAAATGATATCACCGCAAGACATAATAACACACCAACTAAATAACCTCGTTTTATTATATGAAAATAAGGTAAAATTTTGACACTTAGTTCAATCACTTCTAGAAAAAAAATTACAAAATAACTAAGAAAGAAAATAATCTAATCCTAACTTATACTAAGGCTTGACACAAGCCGACGCCTACTTTGGTGGGTTTATTGGTGGTGCAGGTGGACCTTAGAAGTGTTGTTGGATGTAGGCAAACATCATTGGTGGGTGATATGATGGTTCAACATTTTTAGCCTCGTTGTTTTTAGCAATTTTCTTTTTAACTTCATCCGATTGTTTATCAAAAAGAACTAGTTCATCTATTTTAGTTTCAGGGTTCTTTTCAATAGTTTGAAAATCACTTCGTTAATAACATGTCAAAGATTAAGATCATTTCACATAAGTCTCGAATCTATTTTTCAAATATATAAAATCATCGCTTTCAAAAAGTGGTGATCGTTGCATAAATTGTCACTCTTTGTTAGTTTCAAAATACATAGATCGATTCAAGTTTTAAAATCTAATAAATTTTAAAAATCTTGACTAACATGTCTCTGATACTAATTGTGAAAAACTAGTTTGGGGGTTGAATATTTTTTTCCGTTTTTATTTCTTTTTATGAAAAACTAGATTCGGTTGCTTGATGTGAAATCAATGCTAAACAATATATATACAAAGACAATAGCTAATAAATGAGTCCATAAAATAAAGAGACACCAATAGATGATTTATAGTGGTTAAACACGAAGGTCGCTTCTTGCCATACTCCACTCCCGAGTACCCAACTCGAGAGTTCACAAGCACTATATCAACAAGATTCTTTTCATGGAGAAAAACCTTACAACGTCTCTTAAACTCTTTTCCAATACTAAGCTAGATATCGAGTCTTTCCCAAGGTAAGACCAACCTTATCACTCAATGTATTTTAAGTCCTAAAATACTAACCACACTCACTAAGATGTTGTTTGATGATGTATATCCAAGTTGGTAGATGATGGTGAAGTATAATCACAGACAAATGATATACAAAGTTAAACAACTAAGTATATGATCACACACTACTAACTACAACACTTAGAAGTTAGGAAGACTTCTTGTGTTCTTCACTTGAATTCAAAGTTGAGATCTTTGATCACTTAGAATGTGCTATAAGTCAAGCGGAATGATCGAAGAGTGTTAATAAGATGTTAGATGATGAGAGAAATGAATGTAGTGTGCTTTGTATGGCTTTTAATCATTAGTTGAATTTTTTTAATTGAGTAACTATTTATACTAAATATTTTTGTCCCAAAACCGCCTTTCGGCGATTAAACGTTATAAAATACGGATCTGCAGGCGTATTTTGTGCGATCTTTACCTATAAAATCACGAATGTTTTGTACAAAATTAATTAAAATTCTTACCTTCTAGAATGACTTGGGCATTAAAGAGTTAATTTAATTTTGTTTTGATTAATTAATCATGAAAGTAATGTGTGTAAGCAAATAATGAAAATGTGTATGTATAAATACTAAGTTAATATTTTTAAGTGTGTTTTATTTGCTTGAACTCTTTAATCAATCGACGAAGATTATAATCACATTATTCATACTTGAAGTGATATACGTCGAATGTAAACTTACAACTAATAACTTGGTTACGTAAATATTTTACGTCGTATAAGTTTATAATTGCCATTATCAAAACCTTAAGAGACCGTAAAATATAAATAACGTTTTTTTTCGCGGTATTTGTATTACCAAAAAAAAAGTGAAACCGACAAACCAAGCCGACCGGCTCAATCCAAAACCGCAAAAAACGACAACTAATAAATCGTATCCGAAAAAACCAGAAATCGATAAACCTCTTATCAAGGTTTGATTTCGGTTTTTATTTTTAAATATCAGCGATTACCCGAATCAAACCGTGTTTTATATACATGTAATTTTAAACAAATTGTGGCTGGATTAGGATATGTGCACTGGGATAAAATATAAAGAAACATATTTTTGTAATTTTAGCATTATTATTTGTATTTCTTAAATTGTAATTTTTTTGTTTGAATTATTGTTAATTGTTCAAATAAGCCAAAAAATGTCTATATTATTTTTTTCCCAATTATGTTTTGGTTGGATATTTGTTTTATAGGTTTATTGATTATTTGATAAATGAGAGGGTCTGGATTTGCAAATATAAAGTTTTGTTCATACTCTCAAGAAGATAAAAGATGAAGTGCTTTATTAGATCATTATTGCGTAATCTTTTTCTTTCTTATTCATAGATCATTTTGATCTTTTTGTTTCTTCATCTTTCATTTGTTATTGATTGATATCTTATTGATATTGTTTTATCCAATCATTGCGTAATCGTTCGGTTGGTAAATGATGCCGATTAACTTTTTTAGAGTTAATTACATTTTTGGTCTTTGTGATTTATCGGAGTATAACGGTTTTGGTCCAATAATTTAAAAAGTAACAGATCTTCCAGAATCTGACAACCCGTAACATGTTTGGACCAATTTTTCATTGACCGCTAGCTTGACTAATTTTGACTATTAAATTTGAGGCCATTTGTGTCTTTTCGTCTATATTGTTAAATAAGAGTTAATTATATTATTTTTTGTCCTTGCAGTTTGTCGGGTGTTTCACTTTTAATTCACGTTTTATACATACATTTTTAAACACGTTTTTATATACATATTTTCATACATGTTTTTATACACATTTTTATATACGTTTTTTTTTTCATCTACGTTTTTATCAACGCTTTTATAAACATTCTTATATACGTTTTTGTCTACGTTTTTATCTACTTTTATATATACGTTTTTTATCCACCTTTTTATTATATACATTTTTATATATATTTGAGTTAATTTTATAAATGGTCTATGTGGTCTGTCGGGTTTAACGGATTTAGTCCATTTACTTTTTTTTAACAGGTTTGGTCCTTGTGGTTGCGACCCGTAACGGGTTTGGTCCCTTGACTAATTTTTCCGTATTTTTTACCGTCAAATTTACAAAAATGACATAAATAACCTTAATAATAATGTCCCTGTGGTTTGTGAGGAATAACAAAATTTAGTCCATATTTTTTTATTACGTTTCGTTCTTTTTCATACGCTTTTAACTGTTTTCGTCCGTTCGTTTACGTTTTTCTCCGTTTTATACGGTTTCACGCGTTTTTATACGTTTTCCCACGTTTGTATCAGTTTTCATCCGTTTTTATATGATTTCATCCGTTTTTATACGTTTTCGCCCGTTTTTATACGTTTTCGTCCGTTTTCGTCTGTGTTCGAACGTTTTCGTTCATTTTCGCACGTTTTCGTCACGTTTTTTCACATGTGACAAAAAAAATCTAGAAAAAATATTTCAGAAACAAAATTCAAAAAAAAAAAGTTTTTGACATAAAAAAATTTAGAATAGAATTTTCGAAAAAAAAAATTGGAATACAAAATTAGAATTTTTTCGAATAAAATTTTTATTCCAAATTTGGAATAAAAGATTAGTAATTATTTGTGGAAAAGAATTTTCGAAAAATAATTTGTAATAAATTATTTTTCTTAATTTTTATTCCAATTTTTTTAGAAAATTATTTTCAATTTTTTTGAAATCTTCATGTCAAAAACTTCTTTTTTAATTTTTTTTCGAAATATCTTTTAGAATTTTTTCGTCACATCCAAAAACCGTGACGAAAGCGCATTTAAAACATATAAAAGGCGAAAACGTATAAAAAGGACGAAAACATGTAAAACGGGCGAAAACGATAAAACGGACGAAACGGCATACAAAAACGTGTGAACACGGACAAAAGCATATAAAAACGGGCTAAAACGTATAAAAACGGACGAAAACGTATAAAAACGGATGAAAAAGTATAAAAACAGATGAAAACGTATAAAAACGTAAGAAAACCGAACAAAACCGTAAAAGAACGGACGAAAACGGGTAAAACATATGAAAGCGAACGAAACATAATAAAAAAAAATAGGGACTAATTTTGTTATACCCCACAACCACATGGACCTTATTTTTAAGGGTATTTATATCATTTCTGTAAATTTAACAGTCAAACATACAGAAAAATTGGTCAAGGGACCAAACCCGTTATGGGTCGCAACATAGGGACCAAATCCGTTAAAAAAAGTAAATGGACTAAATCCGTTGAACCCGACAAACCACATGGACCATTTATGAAATTAACTCTATATATTTTTATATACGTTTTTATCTATGTTTTTATTTACGTTTCTATATACGTTTTTATATATTTTTTATAGGTTTTTATATACATTTTTATATACGTTTTTATCTACATTTTTATATATGTTTTTATCTACGTTTTTATATACGTTTTCATTTACGTTTTTATATACGTTTTTATATTTTTTTATACACGTTTTATTTACGTTTTTATATACGTCTTTATCTACGCTTTATATATATATATATATATATATATATATATATATATATATATATATATATATATATATATATATATATATATATATATATATATATATATATATATATATATATATATATATATATTTAAATATATGTTTTATATACATTTTTAAAATGTAGATAAAACGATACAAAATGTAGATAAAACACATATAAAACATGTATAAAATGAGTGTATAAAACGTATATAAAAACTTATTTAAAAACGTACTAAAACCTATATAAAACGTATAAAAATTTTAAAATAATTAGAAAGGAGATATTTTAAAGAAAATCAAAGATTTTTTAAGAAAATTAGTTTTAATTTCTGTCAACTTATAAGCAATTTTTATACCTATTATCAATTTTATAAAACATTTTGTATTTCATTAGTATTGTATATATAAAGTAGTTTTGGTTACTAATTCGTTAAAAAAAATTCGTATGTTTTAAATTCACTTTCTTTTTGAAAAGAAAATTAGTTCTTATTTAACTTTAGTTGTGATAAAAATTTCAAAATTTATTTCGAATTTTTTAGATAGTTTTTAATTTCTATAAATGGTTTTAGTTGTTAAAAGTTTGTTTTTTTAGTTATAAATTTGTGAGTTAACTACGTTTTTGTTCCTTAGAAATTTGTCGGGTGTAAAACTTTTACTCCATTAAGATGAGGGTATCTTACCATTTCACGTGCCTTAATTGATCAAACTAGTGGTCAACGAATAATTGGACCAAACTCGTTACGGATCATCGGATTCGGATATGATCCGTTGCTAACCTGGAGTCTTTGGACCCAACGTCCATTTGACATTCTAGCTAGTATATAGTTTTTTGGCATATGTATAGTCTTTAGTTTCAGTTGGTGAGCCGTTTGTGGCGTGGGTCCGGTCGTTCTTTCTTTCTTCTTCTTCTGCTCTCTTCTTCTTTTGTTAATATATTCCAGCTTTTCAAAGAAAAACTATTAGGCCAAAACCGTTATATCCGGTAAACCACAAGAACCAAAAATGTAATTAACTCAATTTTTTATATTGTTGATTCCGATCTTGGTTGTGGTTATAGTATATGTTTTGATACCATCGTACGTTAATTTAATCCATCAAATGGGTAACAAACGAAACAAGACTATATGCCTACATATAGGCATTGCGAATCTCTTTTAGTGACAACTTTTGAATAACATGCTACTCGACATCAAAAGGCAAAAATCGTTCAAATGCATAGCAACAACGCCACAACATTATGAAATTAAAATTGTACAATACACTATTTTATCAAATTTACGTTTAAAAAGACCCTACTCGTGTCTTAAATGGCTAACCGCTATTGATATGATATGGGTAGAGATCAAATAAAGATACAGAAAATGCATGAGAAATGTAAAAAGACTTCACAAAAATAAAAACTTCTTAAAATTTTGAAATTTTCCATGAGGTAAAGGAAGTTAGTGCATAAAAATTTGTTAAGGATTTTTTTTTTTTTTTTTTTTTTTTCAAGTTTTATCTGTTTTCTAATGCAATAAAAATGAAAATTTTATGCATAAATTTCTTTTGATGCACAAAATTTCAAGTTGTTTTATTTTGATACACAATAAAACAAAATTTTAAACGCCACTTATTTGACATGGGTAGAGATCACATAAAACGACAAATATGCATGAGAAGTGTAAAAAAACTCAAAAAATTAAAAATTTCTTGAAAAGTTTTGAAATTTTTCACAAGTAGAGGATGTTGGTGCATAAAAAAGTTGTGAAGCGAGAATTTTAATTTTGAGTTTTATTCATTTTTTAATGCACGAAATAAGATATTTTAATGGACACATTTTTTTTTTTATCAAAACTATACATTTCTAGTAAAATTTTATTCTGAATATTTTTATCCACCGGCTTCTCTAATCAAATCTTTTATTTTCTTAATTATTTTATCATTCTTACGTATATTTGTCTTTCTATTATAATACCCAATTCGTCTTCCATAGCAAACGAAACACAAGACTATATGCCTACATAGGCATTGCGATTCTCTTTTGGTGACAACTTTTAAATAACATACTACTCGACATCAAAAGGCAAAAGATCTTCCAAATACATAGCAACAATGCCACAACATTATGGAATTAAAGTTGCACAATACATTATTTTACCAAATTTACGTTTAAAAAGAATCTACTCGTGTCATAAACGGCTAAACGCCACTAATATGATATGGGTAGAGATCAAATGAAAATACAAATATGCGTGAGAAGTGTTAGAAGACTTGAAAAAATAAAGACTTCTCAAAAATTTTGAAATTTCCCATGAGGTAAAGGATCGATGTTGGTGCATAAAAAGTTATGAACAAAGTTATTTTTTTTTTTTTTTTTTTAAGTTTTATTTGATTTCTAATGCAAATAAAAAATGAAAATCTATAAATTTCTTTTTGAAGAAAGTGTTATATTTTGATGCACAATAAAACAAACTTTTAAACGCAACTGATTTGATATGGATAGAGATCACATAAAATGACAAATATGCATGAGAAGTGTAAAAAAGCTTGAAAAAATTAAAAATTCTCGAAAAGTTTTGAAATTTTCATAGATAAAAGATGTTGGTGCGATAAAAAGTTGTGAGCGATAATTTTACTTTTGACTTTTGTTCATTTTAACGCACAAAAAACGATATTTGAATGCATAAAAAAAATTTATGCGCAAAAATTTCAACTTTTATATTTTGATACATACATTAAAAGAAATTGGATGCAAAAATAAACTTTTGATTCACAAAATGTTGATTTACAAAATTTTAATCAACAAACTTTTTTTTCCACATTTTTATTGCATCAAAACTATACATTTTTAGTAAAACTTTCTTCACAACTTTTTTATCCACTAGCTTCTCTTATCTTTTAGAATTTTTTGAGAGCTTTTTAAAAACCTTTTATTTTCTTAATCGTTTTTACTATTCTCACGAATATTTGCTTTTTTATTTTAATATTACCCGATTACGTATTCCATTTGACATAAATGGCATATTACTCTGCATCCATCGGCAATATCTATACTTAACATATATCAATAGATTCTTTGGAACCACTTTCAAGGTTCTCGGTTTTCAGAATTTTACTATTTACTACAATAAGCAGAAGTGTCTAATTAAACGAAAAATAATGTGTATATGATATGTTATTATAGGTACTCATGTTATATACACAAATTACCTCATCATTGATTACAGCTACAATCCAACAAATAACACTGTACTTGATAACAAATGAAAGAGATTATATCTTAAGAGTGAAGTTACCGTAAATCTTGTCACACGCTTCTCCCTTGGACCATATAATGAACTTCCTTTTGTCATCATATTAAGCTGCATGTATTAACAATGAAACTTAAAAATGAATAGGATAAAACAAAAGTGAGATTGTAATTTACATTTCGGAGTCAGACCATAATGTGGGCATTTCCTATTATCGTAAAACTTGAGTAGTGTTCATTTCAACCCATAACAGAAAGTGAGATTATAAGTTGCCTACTGTTTACACATCGCAATTTTTCAACCCATTTAGTTAAGAATAGATTTTGTTATATCTCTAACACATCAAATTGGTAGAACATAAAAAAAGAAGTAGCTTTACAGGAAACGGTTCAAAATGGGTCAAACAAGTCGAAAGTCGCCCAAACTGTATTTATATGTTTAATCATAATAAAAAATAAATAATTGTATCCAGGTAAATGCAACCCGCCCTATTCAGCTCAACAAATTTTACCCTTTTTTGACCTGTTACTAAACATGCTAATTTTTTAATATAATGGTAAAAAGAAATAGAAGAAATGTACCTTTATTTACCAAGTACAAATCAAAAAACAGCTGCAAGCAAGCAGTTGTGACATTACTCTGCCAGAGAGTTGGATATTCTTTCGACCAAAGAGACAATCACTGCCACATTGTCGGGCTTGCCGCCAGCATAACCTGTGTATCCAGCTGTCTGAGCAGCATCTGAAAATGGACTTCTTACAGATGTAGACCTCCCAACCTCTTGTGCTCTTGTTGCCAATATGTTAGCAATTTCCTAACAGTAGGTCACATAAAGCATGATTTAGCATAATTACCAAGACAACACAATGGGTATGGTACAAACCAAAGTGCCATAACTGAGGAAGCTTATGGTACTGCATTTAGAACACAAACAGATAGGAAAAGTCTAGCTGGAGTTTTTCAACTCTAGACGCAATAAAACATAGTAGTGTAAACTTAATATGAAACTGAGATGCTTTCTATTTTGAGTTGTTCCAGAAAATGGAATTTTCCTTTTTCTGGGAAGACTCCTTTGCATATTTACCTATCTGCTAGTGAAACTAAATGCATTCCAAAATTTTTCTTAAAATTGACTTAACTAGGGGTATTATTGGTGATTTATCATTAGACAAAGACTTTAGACTACGCGCTAAGTCATAAGCTTGAATCGTGTAATGAGTCTTTTTAGTAATGGAAATACAGCCAATTGACTCTGAACCCTTGTGTTTATAAGCAAAAAAATAAAGTTAAAAAAATAATAATAATAAAAGGATTTAAAGATAAGTTTAAACTCAGCATGCAAGCTAGTTAGGGTCAACTATGACGAAAACACAACTCGGCTTGCAAGCTAGTTAGAGTCAACTACGAGGATACCGCACCCAGGTTCTTTATTAGAAACAAGTTTTCCATGTAACTTATAATCATTACAAATTTAGAAGTTCCTTATGATTCTGAACACGTACATAAATATTTCTGTACTGTAAAGGGACATTAACATTCACCTCAGGTTTCATCCCAGCTTGCAGTGACTTAGAGACAATTATAGCTATTTCTCGCTCGATAGATTGTCAAACAGTCCATCCGTAGCAGAAACAACTATGTCACCCTCCTCTAGTTCAATTGTGTGTTCCTGAGATGAATAGCCAAAAAGATTCAAGTTGTATTTTGCCAAGAGAGGAGAATCTTTGGTTTATTATAAATAAATGAAATACATTAAAATGTTACACCACTCGCAAAAAAAATAACCATGGTCGCCAACCTTTCCAAAAAAAAAGAAAAAAAACAGAAGAGAGAGAGAGAGGGCTTTACTCGGTTTGAGTCTGTGGCTGTGGGCTCAACCCCGTGGATTAATCGGCCAAAAGTTCGGAAACCATGGTTACCCAAAAAAATAAAATAAATAAATAGCCATCACCCAAATATCTTTGTGTTGTTTATAAATAAATACCTCCACAAGTTGCAGCGGATCATCCGAGTCTTCAACTTGCAATGCAAAATGGAACTCGTGAAGTAATGGAGAAGATTTCTTATAAATAGCACCATGTCTTAATATCAAAAATCCCGTGTCTCCAATATTTGCCACGTGAAGAGCCTGTTAAAATTTAGCGTCAAATAAATGTCCAATAACAGTGCTCCTGTTAGAGTTCTGTTTTGCCTCTCTGCCATCTAATACACACATGGACATACTTGTTTAAACCTAAAAATTAATACTCATTCATCTCACATGAGTATCGTTTTTGGGATATCCTACAAGAAGTGGTATATTTATTTCCTGTGTGTAGGATAATTGATGAGTGTGTAAATACTCATCATTTTTGTACAAAATAAACTGCAAAATCATCTGAAAACACTCATAAACACATCAAAATGATCAAAATATCACAAATCAGTGTTTTATGTGTTTTAAATGCAAAATATCAAAATCGATGAAAACATATCAAATTTGCAAGAATTGCGCTTTAGTCCCCAAGTTTATAAAATTGTCAAAATAGTCCACGAGTCCAAATTTCAAAGAAAAGTCACCAAAGGTCTTTTAAAATCATAAATTGTCATATTTAGTCCTTTGGTGGGAAATCTAAAAGTTTTGAGAAAATTACAATTTAGTCCCTGAAAATCCAAAATTGTTCAAAATTAATCCTTGGAGTTTCAAAAATGTCAAAGTTAGCCCTTGGATTATTTAAGTTGGCAAAACCAACCCTTTGACTACTCTTCATAAGTTACATGTTTGGTCCTTTGGTTTTGAGAAATTGCAAAAAGGGTCCTTGGTGTTATTAATCCAACAAACCAAACGGATCCTAATATTTACCCCAAGCCCAAAACTAAACCCCTGGCCCAAATACCTTACCCGGTCCGTTTACCCAACCCGACAACCCAAGATTTAAATAATCAAAACCCGCCCCCCTAGTTCCCTGTCATCCCCGACCATTATGTCTGCAACCCCCCTCCTCTAGCCACCAAATACCACCCTATACCACCCTTTGTCTCCCCCCACCTCACCTACCATCCCACCACATTTAATGCTTCCCCTTTCCTGTCTAAAGTATCAAACTCAGTTTTGGCGCCAAAAATACATATATGGCCAGGATCACTTCTGCACATCCAAGGGCTGAGAATGTTGCTGGGATCCACTCAGAAAAGTGAGAGGAAGAAATGGGAGTATAAAAAGACCAAGAAGAAGCAAGAGAAAATAGTTAGTTTTTAGTTTTTTAAAATTGTATGTCGTTTTTTTTAGTTTGTAACATCTTGACTAGTTTTCAATTATGTTTTAAAGTTAATTTGTACTCAACAAAGGTATTCAGTGAATTTCAACTCTAATTAAGTATCAATCTCGCTCAAGTTCGGCCCATTTTTATGCTTATCGTTGAATTTTCTACTCAAAATCCTTATCAAATCATTAGTAGTTTATTTTAAAGCTTAAACAAGCTCTAATAAGCTTGTCAAAGCTTTGTATAAGCTTATTTGTACATTTCATGCAACTTGGGCAACTGGTCAACAAAAGTCAAATTTGGAGAACAAATGATGCGTGGATGATATGGTCCGATTCGAGAAGGAAAATGGGTTGAAATGGAAGAAATTGGGTGGTTTATATAGGATTAGTGATCTTGGGTTCTTTGTTTCTATGTGGCAGCCATAGTGGCCATTAGACAAGTTGTAAGTCAATTCAAAGATCTTATGCATAATATGTATTTGTAGCTTTAATTAGTTAAAACCTGCTCCAACAGTAGTAATTAGGTTAAGTGAACTTAATTTGATCAATTGTGCAAGTCTAATCAGTGTGTGTCTCATTTTAATTTGCTAAATTATAGTTAAAGGGGTGTTTGGTTTATGGTTTAATCTGTACTAAAGGACTGTGCAGTGGTAGTTTTTTTTGTTGGTTCAAGTTTAGTTAACTCTAAGTAACTCATTGGAGTCAAAAATTTGTGCTAGCAACTCAAAAAGTCAACATTGTGCTTAAATCTGTCTAACTGATAAACTGTTGGAACTTTGGATTTGGAAATCCTTGTTTTGGGTTTAAAAGTCTTAAACAGAGGTTGCATTGTGTTCTTTTCATTCATAAACATCAATATCAGTAATCAAATTGGATTCGAGTTTCAGTTTAGTCAAAGTTACAACCACTTTCAAAAAGTCAAAACATGTCAAAAATTGGTTTTCTACAAAACTTGCAGCAGTTGCACAGGTGTTATTAAAGCTCTTTAGGTCCTGATTTTTGGTTTATAAGTAGTTTAGTAGGTGGTCTTTAGGACCTAATATCTGTTTTTAGCTTAAGCCCTTTGGATAAGCTTGTGCAGAAGCTCCAAGTCAGGCCCTGGTGCCCTGCTCATCAAATCAGTGTTTTCTCAACTTTTGTGCAAGCCTGCACAGGGTTCATATAAGCTTGTTAAAGGCTGGTCTTTTGGTTATAATTAGTTACTTAGGTCTAGTTTAGGATTTGATAATTTGTTTTTAGTTTGTAGCTTATTTGTAGATTGTGCTTGAGCTTAAAGAAGGTACTCAAAACTGCTTTTAGCTTAAACTCACAATCTTCAATCGTGTTATCATGTTATTCAAGAGTTTTAGCTTGTTGATTGTTTCATTTGGTCATATTTAGTATATCATAGTCTCTGTTATCGCTGGTTGCTTGTTTTGATCATTTGCTTATCAAGTGCTTATTTCAATAAGCACTTGATTCATCGATTCAATTTTCTCCACATAACATCTTGTTTTCCAATTTTCATAGCTTCTTAATATTATTTTAGAGTTTCCTGAAATTTTGATTTTCTTAGTTGTTTTGCTATTTTTCTTAATTTTAATTAGTTTTAGCACTTTTAAATAACTTTTAATACAAAAATTCGTAAAAGGTTAAAAAAATAATTTTTCAATTTTCTTAGGTTTAGATAAATATAAAAAGTAAAAAAAGTAATTTTCCAGTTTTTCATAGTTTATTTGGTAATTTTTAGTAATTTAATTAGTTTTAATAGTTTAAAATTCCTAGAAAATAGAAAATAATCGAAAAATACAAAATAGTTTTGAAAATTCTATTTTGATATTTTAGATTTTTCCAAGTCTTAATTTTATTTTCTAGCTTAATTTCCTATTTTCTTGTATTTTAGGTAATTATTTAATAGTTAAAATAGTTTTTAATTAGATAATTAGTTTTAAAAATAATTTTCTTTTCCATAAATTTCCTTTTATCATTAGGATTGTAAAATGTCATTTTCATATTTTTAGGGTTAATATTGCTTTAGTTTCACGCTTTTAGTCAGTCGTCGCGTAGTTTTAACTTCGGCCAGAAACATAAAAACAAAAACATCATTTTAATTATAGTGATAGCGTTTATTTAATAGATTTTATCTTTTAATTTCCTCTAATTTGCATTTAAGCCATTGTAATTTGTTGGCTTTTCCTTAGTTATAACCATATTCACAAATCTCTTTTCCATTCAAATTTCTCGATCACTATCGTGAGTTGATCCATTCATAGCTCATTTGGGACATAACGACCCGGGAGACTCTATACTCCTCGATCTTCATTGATTTCGTGCTTAAGCAGTTTTAAGCTGGTTACGGTCCGCCATTCACAAGTGGCGGGCTTGTGTGATTTAGCTTGACTGTTTGGCGCGCATCAATAATCCTTATAAAGAGTTTGCTGAATCTTATTATAGCTTTTCTTTTAATCGAAAACACAGAAAACAGATATCCATTATGCATGGATTAAACACACCTGACCATCAAAGTTGGCGATCAAAACGTTGGAGGAGCCTGACATACTTGTTTCTTTGACACCTCTACACAGAAGTTCAACAGGGTTAGTTACTGGAACATTGTTGGTATCCAATACAATGTCTTCACAAGTCCTCATAAGCTCTTTAGCATAAGCTCCTGGGTTAGTGCCTGTATTTCAGAAGAGAGGAAGTAATTGAGATTAGTTTGCATATTGACCAATTACTTGTTCTCATTTACCCAATGATGTTTTACATACTGTAATGCAACCTTTTTGGTGGGGTGGGGGTGGGGGGTAATCTTGACATTTGCACCCGGAACTCTATTTACATATATATCAAGAAAATGGGCAAAGCGAAAATGTCTCATCTCAGTTGCTTTCCGAAAATATTTAGCATGACCTATGTGACTTATTTTTCTCTACAAAAGTATACCGAATTATTGCTCTAGAAAGTATATGTCATAAGTATTTAAAATATAATTTTCATATTCCAGCATGCATATATCTGTCTGAAAGAAAACATATTAATCTTCTACAGGGCATAGATAGAGTGGAATACCTTCAAATGACCACTGGCTAACTCCATTGGCCACCCCTAGCCATCTGCTTCCAGCAACAAAGCAGGCATCATCTCCACCTGTCAATGCCTGGAATTATTATTTCTATTACTAATCCACATGATTAGTTCTTATGCCAAATAATAATTAATGTACTAAGTATGTAAGTAAGATATCCAATGCATATTAAAATAAATAGAAAAAATTGTAGAGCAAAGTCATTATTAATATATAAATAAATGGTCAAAAATACAGACTTAGTCAATCACCAACAAAATCAAAATCCTTGGAATTTGTTGTAGTAACTTATTTTCCTCACATATGATAAGCAAACTTTATGTTGAGCAACTATAGACTTCTCAGTGAAATAAAGGTTCGAAAGATAGCAATGAAAAACTGATAATACAAATCTAAGAAAAACTACCTTATCTGGATGCTCCAACAAAGCTGCACCGGATAATAGGGAATCACCAGTGAGATATATATCCTCCCTGATAAGTTATGCAGATTGTCAATATTTTACCCATAAGTCTTATGAAGTTGTAGCTGCCCCGGCAAATACAAAATAGTATTTACTGGAGGTAATATCAATGGTATTAAACAGTAATTAAATATGCAGCAAAGAAGTATGCAGAAGGTGAAAAGTTGTGAACAGAACCGTTCTATTTCTGCTTCAGCGGCTAACAGTAAATCCGTGCCTTCTGATGATTCAGAAAGTTCATCACTACTTACATTGTCCTCAGTTCTCTCTGCTTCCAGTACTGGGTCATCGACACTTTCTGTGAGCTAGAAATCATAATCAAAGAAAATAATAAGTGAGTTGCAGATATTACAGGCAAGTTATTCTGGCTCATAACGGTCTTTAGAGGTGAGACATAGCATAAAATTTCTGTTAGTATGATACATGCCAAAATAAATAATTGCCAGTATTTTAGACAAAGGCTAAACATTCACTTTTACAACGATGAATAGAAGTGTATTACATCAAGAATAGCATTTATAGAATGATACATAAGCTTACTTAAACCAAATTTATTTAACAAATTATGAACATTTTGCAGACTAACTTGTACTATTTGTAGTTATCTCTAATATAGTAAAAATTAATTATCCACGGATAGGTAGGTGACTAGTTAAATTTACCTATAAGAACTTTAGCAGCATCAAGCAATCTATAACCAGTTTGAAATCGCGCAAATAATACTATTCTAACATCTTATTGTTATATATCCGAATTAACACTTAAACATACTTTTGTTAAAGGAAACGGAACACGAAACTAACCAGAACTGAGCCACCAAGTCCATCAGTTTCAGCAGAATCTTCCACAATGTTTTGAATTACTACCTCATCTTTAACTGTTTGTGCTTCTATTTGATGAGACTGCTCTCCATCCATGATGTAACTGTCACCTGCAACCTCCTCGATGATCTGTAACTTCTCATCTTCTGGATTCTGATCCGTTGCATCCTGAACATCCATATCTGAAAATTGTATGGTAGGCGTGACTTCAACAGGGATTGATTGCTTCTGGTCTACCTCCTCTTCTAGAACTGGTTCTGAAGTCATCACATTGGCAACATCATTCTCAACGCCGTTATCAATTGTTAATTGTTGAAACTCATCTTCACTATCCTGATCCTTAACATCCATGCCTTCAGTATTCATAACTTCCATGGTTGCCTCAAGCTGGATACTGGAATATTGAAGTTGGCTCAACTCATCCAAGGTTGGTCCAGCTCCTAATGGGTCAGACGGTGGCATCTCATCTATAAAAGTACCCTCACTAATGTTCATATCTTGCGACCCTTCCTCCATATCCTCATTTGCAGAACCTATCAGTTCAACACCTGAAATATGCATGGTTGCAGGAGACAGTAAATCTTCCGTATCACGCTCATTTATATCTTCAGTTTCCACCTTCTGCAACTCCTCGGCATTTGGTTGTGTTAAATCTATCACTTCAATATTGGAAATATGCGTAGTTTCAAGGTTGACAGGAGCTGTTGGATTCTCACTTTCACCAGTGACTTGTACAACTGCATCATCTAGATTCGGACCTATAGTCTCCTCAAGTTCAGTATCTGAAACTTGCATAGTAGGCTCGAGTTCAAGAAGCGGAAGAGGGGTCGACTGGGGCTGGCTTGACTCCTCTTCTAGAACCGCAGGAGGCAGTAGATCTTCTGTATCACCCTCACTAGCATATACAGTTTCCACCTTCTGCAACTCATCCTCAGTATTCGGTTGTGCTACATCCATGATTTCGTTATGTGAAACTTGCATAGTTTCAAGCTTAGCAGAAACAGATGGATCCTCACTTTCATCATGGACTCGTAAAATTCCATCCTCTAGATTCTGACGCATAATATCCTCAACTCCAACATCTGAAACTTGCATAGTACTAGGTAGGAGCTCAAGTGGGGTTGACGAGGGAAGACTTACTTCCTCTTCTACAATTGGTTCTGCCTCTTCTATAACAGGAATCACAGGGGAAATATCATTCCCATCAACGTTACTGGTGCTCACTTGTTGCAACTCATCTTCAATAAACGGATCCTCAGCTTTGGTACTTGAATCTTCCACGTTTGTATCAGACTCCTCTGAAGTTGGTTCAACCTCAAACAGGTTGGATGGCGGCATCTCATCTTTGAGAGTAGCCTCGTTAATGTTCATATCTTGCAACTTTTCGTCCAAATCCTCAATTGAGTCATCCGTTAATTCAACATCAAATGTATCAGATGGCGTCAGCTCATCTTTGAGAGTACCCTCAGAAATGTTAATAACTTGCAACTCTTCCTCCACATCCTCATTTGCAGCGTCTGCCAACTCAACATCTAATGGAACGGATGGTGGCAACTCATCTGTAAGAATACCCTCGGTAGTGGCAACAGCTTGCAACACTTCCTCCACATCCTCATTTGCAGCAACGGTCAATTCAGCATCTAATAGATCAGATGGGGGCATCTCATTCATAAGAGAAGATTCATTAATGTTCGTATCTTGCAACTCTTCCTCCACGTCCTCATTGGCAGCATTGGTTATGACAACATCTAACGGATCCGATGGTAGTATCTCATCTATGAGACTACCCTCAGTATTGTTCATATCTTGCAACTCTTCCTCCACATCCTCATTTGTACCAACCGTCAATTCAACCTCAAATGGATCAGATGGTAGCATCTGATCTACGAGAGTTCCTCATCAATTTTCATATGTTGAACCTCTTCCTCCGCAGCCTCATTTGCAGTATCCTTTAATTCAACATCTAATGGATCGGATGGTATCATCTCATCTATGATAGCAGACTCAGTGATGTTTGTATCTTGCAACTCTTCCTCTACCACCTCATTTGCAGCATCTGCTAATTCAACATTACGTGGATTGGATGGCGGCATTTCATCAACGACAGCAGCCTCTCTATCGCTTGTATCTTGCAATTCTTCCTCCACAACCTCAATTGCAGCATCTGTCAATTCAACATCTAATGGATCGGACGGTTGTATCTCATCTATGAGAGCAGCTTCAGTAATGTTCATGACTTGCAACTCTTCTTCATCATTTGCAGCAGCCGTCAGTTCAAGATCTGAAACATCCAAGGTTACAGGAGTTGAAGGAGGCGCTATATCTTTATAATAACTCTCGCTGATATCTTCACTTTCCACCTTCTCCAACCCAACCCCAGCATACGATTCTTTAACATCCATGACTTCGGTTTGTGTAACTTCGGTACTTTCAAGTTTAACTGATTCTGATGGATCCACATGTTCATCTTCAGTGTCCTGTAAAAGTGTTCCTTGATCTGCACCCTCGTCTACGTTTTGACAGTTATCTAGAAGAGATATGATTGGGTCTGAACTCTCGTCCTCATCAGGCTGAGTAGTATATTCTGTTTTATCAGTGCTCTCTACACCTTCAAGATAACCGTTCTCAGGATCCGATGGCGACAAAAGAACTTCTTCTCCTATATTCTCTAAAAATCCATCGCTCCGTTCTTCTTGATAATCACTCAAATCAGTATTGACATTAATCGAACTTTCAGAACCATTACTAATGATATCCGCATTACTAATTCCAGCAGCTACCTCTGCAAGTCTTCCCTCACTAGTTCTATATCCTCTTTCAACTGTTTTTACAGTCACTTGCCTGACCTGATCTCCATCTAACACATTCACGACATTGCTTTCCCCTTCAACCCGGCTCTCAATTTCTTCCACTACCTCATCATTTTCAAGTACCTCGTCCTTTTTCACCACCTCAGAAGCATCGCCAAAGCGGAATACAAAACTTCCATCACGATTTACTGCCAAATAAAATAAAATGTATAACTGACACTGAATCTATATCAGTATATCAACCTAGACAGATGACCCTACATTAGTTGTAAGTTGTAACACCTATGCTGGAAATTATATTAAATCAAGGTATCTCTCTGACTCATAGTCAGTCAATTCCAAACACCAAAAAGAAAATCTAATACCTAATTTCCACGTTCACGGCCTAGACACTAAACCAAGATAAAACAAACATAAAAAAAAAAACTGCCTTTGAAAATAGTACTCTCTCGTCCCAAAATAATCATCTCCTAGAAATAAACAAACAATCTAAGAAAACTGCAATCATTACCGTTATACCTTAGCAGAATAACATTTTTTTTTCCTTTTGACCAACAATTAAATGCTTATTAAGAGTTTTACTTGTAACACGCCAAAAATACCCTTATAAAGCGCACACATCGTTTGGTAGTAATTGGCGACAAATTGAAAGCGGACACTTATTTTCAGACAAATAAAATAGAAATGTGACACTTATATTGGGTCATCCGTCTAGATTATACAAAACATACATTCTATATAAGGACTACATTATCTCATAAATCATAACAGTTAATATCCACTCATTGGTTCAAAGTCTAAAACCATCATTTCTAGCATCAGATCAGAGTCACCATATCATTTACTCAACTTCTTGAAACTAATAGCAAGAATGTACCAAAACATATATTAGTAAGCCTTTATGAATGTACTACCTGTGGTCGCAACGAGAACGATATCCGAAGAAGACGAATGAGCAGCTAAAGGCAGACGAACACATTTTCCACTTGTTGATTTCCTACGGATCAACGACACTCGATTGTTACGAAAGCGAGAAATCAGGCAGAGAATGTTACACTGTGGTTTCAAGGGTGGGAGAGTAAATGATCGATTATTGAATAAATTAGTACATTGATTAGACATTGTTATCATCAGTAAATAAAAGCATTTAACTTCATTTGTGTAGATTGTTTTTAATGTACTGAAGATGAATGTGAAGAGTGGAAAGTGGTTTGAGGACAGACAAGTTTGTTTATGTCTTGTGATATTTTGGCGCTTAGATTAGTTGGGGCCCACTTTAATAACAGCCGATCATATTGATTATCCAATCTTAGATTTTTTTTCTCTTTTTATTTTTTTTTTCTTTCGCCTTTTTTAAACGTGAGTGAAACTCGTGACAAAACTTAGCATTAAAAACATTTTAACACGCCACACATTATTTATTGATTTGCACAGCATGTCGTTTCAAAATTATAGGTTATCTTTATTTTTTAAATCTCTCAAAATAATTGATTATTTTCTTTTTTAAGTATAAAAAAGAGAATATAGTAAGAGAATATTTTATTTAGATAGTTGAAAATTATAATAGCCACTTTTATTAAATTGTGGTTTTTTTCGACTTGTGATAGTTTTAAAACGAAAAGAGTATGACATTGCTTAAAGGTGTTCGTGGAGCAGTTCGATTCATTTTAGTTGAATATTTTAATTGTCTCATCGCGGGTAGGTTCACTTTATTTCCAAAACCATATCGTATTATCTTTGGTAGCGGGCATGTTCGGTTACTGTTAACTATTTTAAACAATTAATCAAATCAAATCAAACCGGATGAACAATAACATAATTTTGAGAAAACGAAAAAATATATAAAATATATATATATATATATATATATATATATATATATATATATATATATATATATATACTAGTTTCATAACCCGTCTGTCGCTTCATAATAAAGAATAATATATATGACATCTATAGGATAAAGATAGTTGGACATGAGAGTGATCCCGCGATCTTCACCTTTTGGAGAAAGAAATATTGAAAATCACATAAAATAATAAAACATACAATGAGACAAAAATTAGAAAACCAAATAGTTTGTTTTAGCAAGAATATAATGTTATGTATACAAAACAATGTTGCGTATTCAAATCCGACATAAGACTTCTTTGTAAACTACGTTTGCAGTTGAGTTGCAATAATTTTCGTCCCTATCTAAACATAAACCTTCAATCCTCTCTTGCTCTTGACTCTTGATAAAGCGACAATAGTTGTCCGTGTGAGAAGACCGGCTTTGTTAAAAACAAACCAACTTGTGACAATGTCTGTCCTTGGCTTTTATTAATCGTCATACCAAAACACACTTGAATAGGAAACTGCCTTTTGTTCAATTTGAATGGCATTTTTGTTTCTGAAGGAGTAATTACCATACGGGGAATAACGCAAATCCTACCAACAGTTCCACCAGATATGATCTTCGCTTCAATAACATTGATTCCCAACCTTAGTACTTGAAGCCTAGTTCCATTGCATAGCCCCTTTTGATCAATGTTTTGCATTAACATTACAGGAGTACCAATCTTTAACTTTATTGCATGTTGCGGAAGACCGGACATCCTTAAACCGTTAAGGAAATCTGTAGTGTATATCGAATCATCAAAATTTGTGTCAGCATCGTCCAAAGAAACAGAATTAGATTATTCATATATCGTCTCGTCTCCTTGAATTAAATCCAGCATGCGTTCATTAATCATATCAACCATTTCATGATCGAGTTGGTGAAAGAATGGCCCTTTCTCGAAAGAATTCGAGATTCCATAGGTTTTCAAGCAAACGCGGTATGTTCCATCAATTATTGAGCCTACATAATCATCGGACTCGGAATCAACATCCCATCCGAAATACAACAATCGATTCGCCATTATTCTTACCGCCAACATTTCCATTACCGATGTCTAAAATCCAATCAACAAAATCTTGTATTTCTATTCTTTCCGATTAAGTTGATCCAGAACCCAATCTCATGTTAACTGTTAAGTTCATATCTTTACAGTGTTACCACATATACGAAGAGTTTATCGTAGCATGTACGACATCATTACGGCTGGCATTAGGTATGACATGAGGGATTTGTTGAAAATCACCACCAAACAGAACAACTTTTCCACCAAAACACGATTAGATGGTTGAGTAGGGTCGACCGCAAATATCTTGTAACGCCCTATCAAATGCTTCATAACAATATGATCATATCATAGGAGCCTCGTCAGATATAATGAGCTTCGCTTGTCATATCTAATCATGAGGTCACTCGTCGGCAGGAATGTGGCACATTGAATCTTCTACTATATTAATTGGAATTGCAAATCGAGAATGTGTTGTCCTTCGGCCTTCCAACAATAGCGTTGCAATACCGCTAGACGCAACATTCAACACTATACCACCTTTTGAAGGTAATGCACCAGGCATTGTTTTGTAAAGGTATGTCTTTCCAGTTCCACTGTATCCATACACAAAGAACATTCCACATTTTTTATTGTTTACATCGTCCATAACAGTTGCATAAATACCTTTTTGTTCAGATGTCAAGCTACCATGCAATGTTTTATGCTGCTCTTTTAATTCATCTATTTTGTACGATGTCTCATCATATATCAACCTGTTATACCCTTCCATCTTGTATTCGTTATTCGGATATGGTATGTTCATGAAAGACTTTAAACTCTTGTTGTTACACAGCAACATGTGTTCAATATAAATTAGACATATATTAAACTTCGATTGTCCGAAAGTTACAGAGCTGCATAAACATAATTTTGAAACTTAATACATTATTTTCTGTCATGCGGTTTCATAAGAGCTTTTAAAGAATTATGTGTTTTTTTGTCAACTTTGGTGAGGGCTGCAAGCAAAGTTTATGTGTTAATCTATGTATATGAGTGTTTGGCATAGTTGGACAAAAAGTGATTGTGTTAATTTATGCAGAAAAAATTGGTAACGGCTGCAATTATGTAGGTCTATGAGTGTTTGGCATAGTAGTACAAACTTTAGTTTTCTTTCAGAAATTATGTTGGTATATGTTTGTTTGGCACAAGAGGGAGATCACTTGGTTTGATAGTCTCAGTCTTATGTAACTGGGTATTTAGCCTTATTGATGGTGTGTCCAAATAGTCTTAGATGTATTGTGCTCAATATAAGTTAGACATGATTCACACATATAATACGGAATGAAAATGATTAAAAAATAATAAGACAACATACCCGGATTATTCTGCTTTATGCCATCCACATGCTCCACATCAGCTGCCAAAACACGCCAAGTTTTTTCCCAAAAAATTTCTGGGCGAGACATACTATCTGTCATGAGTAGCATGACAAAGAATAACCTCAAATAGTGGCCCATCTCCCAATGAATCGCTTCAAGAATCCATCGATATACTCCTTATCATCCCGCAAAAGATCACGCATAGCAAGCTTCTATAAGTAGGATACAAAGATCGCCATATTCCCCGAGGTCTTCCCATTTTATGGACCTCTCACCTTGTTTAGCAATACACACAAGTAAAAAGCTCTCCCAAGAAGGAGGAACGTGATGAATACGCCTAGACTAAAACCTCTGTCTCGGTGTCCAAATTCTTTTGTCGAATTCCAAACATAAAATTTAGGATCTCAACATAAAGCAATTTCCACGTAAATGTATCGGTCTTGTTTAGTTCCATCGGATGTGTTAATACAAATAAACCGTAAAACGTTTATTAATATTTAGCGATCTTTTGTGTTTTGTTGATAACAAATATAATGTTTTCTTAAGTAAAATTATAAGGATACATGTTATTTTTGTAAAGCATCTACATATATAGTCTTTTAATACAAATTGTTGTAATAATTCATTTGTTGTAATAGTTTATTAGGATGGGTAAAAACCACAACCAATAACCCATACCCATGGAGCATATCCATAACCCATGGAGTTAACCCATAACCCATTGTCTAGATGCATTGCATCTTTTAGTTACATTGTATCTACTTAGATACTCGTGTGTTAATACAAATAAACCGTAGAAACCGTTTATTAATATTTTACGATCTCTTTGTGTTTTGTTGATAACAAATATAATGTTATCTTAAGTATAATTATAAAGGATACATGTTAGTTTTGTAAAGCATTTACATATAGCCATTTAAATACAAAATGTAGTAATTAAGCATTTGTTGTAATAGTTTATTAGGATGGGTAAAATCATAACCCATGGACCATAACCCATGGATCTTAAACCATACCTAAAGAGACTTGATACAATGTATACTTAGATACATTGAATCTAAAGATAACCCATGGACCAACCCATGACCCATAACCAAAAACCCATGGGCAAAGAGGAGCGTTCCACGGATCCCTATGATTACACTAGACGGATCCTCGTGGAAGGGATCCGTGGGAACGATGAAGGAATTTGCCTATAAATAGAGAGCCATTTCTTCATTCTAACTCACCCTCTTCTTACTAATCTCTCATACACTCTCATTCTCTTCTAACATATAGATCACTTGATCTAGAGAGTTGTTCTTCTTTCTTTCTATTGCAATCCTCATATAAGTCCTTCTAAGGCGAGATCACGAGCATTCTACAAGTCATCCAAGCAAGGGTCCTTGATTGATTTGTCACTCCGCAAGATTTCGTAGCAAAGATCTTGTATTTGATATTTCACATATTTGTTGTGTAATAGTCGTGTTGGTTTGGTCCACCGTGTTACGGACTCAAGATCTAGCTTTGTACCGGAAAAAGTGTAAGCAACGTTGTGAAGGCTTATCCGCCGAGTGAAGGAGTTTGTTGACATAGTGCTTGAACTCTCGAGTAGGTGACTCGGGAGTGGAGTAGGCAAGGAAGGTGTCCTTATAGCCGAACCACTATACATCGGTTGTGTCTTTTCTTTCCCTTCGCTTTACTTTATTTACTTACTTTATCATTAGATCTATACTTTCTCCACATCCACAAGATCTCACATATCAACGAATCTAAAAGTTTTGAAACTAACGTAAAATTGGCAAAACTATTCAACCCCCTTCTAGTTTTCCACAATTGGTATCGAGCTAAGTTTATAAAAGTTTTAAAATAAAATTGTATTTTAAAACTTTTCGATCACTATGGGTTCGAAAATTATAAGGAAGGGCAATCTATGCAACGACCACCACTACTTGAAACTAATGGTTTTATTTATTGGAAAATAGATTCAAACATATGTGAAGTCTAAAGATATTGATCTTTGGTACATTATTGTTGAAGGTAATTTTGAGGCTACCTCAAATGATGATAAAGGAAATTTAGTTCACATACCTCATGATAAACTAAACGATGAAATGAAGAAAAGCTTTCTAAAAATAGTGAAGCAAAAATGGTTTTATATAATGCTTTACCGAAAAGGAATTGAAAGAATTTCTATGCTTAAAACCTCTAAAGAAATTTGGAATTCTTTAGTTGTAACTCATCAAGGCAACCAACAAGTTAAAAATAATAAAATTGATTTATTTGTTCAACAATATGAACAATTTTCAATATCGGAAGAGAAACTATAGATCATTCATTTTCTAACTTTAATACTATTATTACATCTTTACAAGCACTTGATGAATCTTTTCTAGCCGTAATCATGTTAGGAGATATCTAAGGCACTTCCATGAAGTGGAGATCCAAGGTGACGGCGATCGAAGAGTCAAAAGATTTGACAATTCTCACCTCGATGAACTCATAGGCAACCCGAAAGTCTACGAGCTTGTCCTTGCTAAAGATTCAAGCTTCAAAGGTGAAAGAGAAACACAAATCTCTTGTGCTTAAAGCCAAAAGGCTACGAGCGATGAGGATAACTCTCTTCGAGTAGTGACGATGAAGAGTACGCTGATGGCGGTAAGGGACTTTAAAAGTTCTTTAGAAGAAAGGAAGATACGTCAAACAACCATATGACGATAAGAAGGCTTTCGGAAAAGCAAAGAGGACGAAGCCAAAGGATGATCGTACTTGCTTTAAATGTGGGACCCAAACCACTTTATTAGTAAGTGTCCCAAACGGGATGATCAAAAGCGTTCGTGAGCGGCACATGGGGAATGAGCGACGAGGAGGATGAAGAAATTTGTCTCATGGCAAATGACGAGGTATGTCACGAATACTATAGTAGTTCATCACTCGATGACGACTCATTGCATAATGAATATGACAAACTATGCAATATTAGCTTAAAACTAATTAACAAAACAAACTCTTAAAGAGTCAAAATCAACGTTTAGATAAAGAAGTCATAGAATTAAAAGCAAAACTAAAACGTTTAGAAAAGGGTAAAATAGCAAGTGGTGAATGTGAACTTTATGCTCAACTTCAAACACTAGTGGATAACTTAGATTCTAAAATTGCTAGAATAAGTACGAACACTTTAGATACAATACTCAAGGTGTTAAAACCGGTAACAATCAAAAGGGTCTAGGTAGTCAACAAATTGATCCATCAACTAGTGAAAGTAAAGAAACAAAATTTGTTATGAACTAGAAACACCACCATCATGTTGTGGCGGATCCCAAGGATCCCCAAAAGGGTACCGCTAGTGTACGAAAGGGATCCGTGGATCTGTAGCAAACAAGAGCAATAACGCAGCTTCCTCATCTAGAACCGAGTTTGCTATAGTTAATAGGAAGAAACCAACTCATGTCACCACTAGACAACCACCTCCAAAATATAATCCTACTTTTGCAAGAAACAAAGCTCCATCTTTTCAAAACCTAATTCATTTAGGAGACCTAATAACGTTTATCGAAAAGTAACCATCAAATGGGATGGAATCCAAACATGCAAAACGGTTTTCATTTTCAAAACTTTGCTCCATGGAATGCATATTCATCTTATCCATACATGTCTAACATGAATGGAATGTTTAACACTAATGGACCCATGAACAAATGGGGACCAAACTTTGAGTTTATTATTGTTTTAGGTGTGCTTAAAGGTCAATCTAGACCCCAGATGAATGGGTCAAGGATAACGGATGCACGAGGCACACGATCGGAATAGGATCTATTCTCCACATATGAATCCTTCAATGGAGGTAATGTGGTGTTTGGAAATAGCAAAGTAGAATCATCGGTAAAGGTACGATTTCTAACAAATCTCTAACCATTAACGATGTGTGTCACGTAGAAAACCTAAACTTTAACCTCTTAAGTATAGGACAAATATGTGATAAAAGTGCAATGTACTTTTACCAAACCGTAGTAAGATACTAAAAATGGCATTACCATAGGAAAAGGAATTAGGAAACATGGAGTCTATGTCATTAAAATCGGTAATGAACCTAAGGACAAACTATGTCTTACCTCTATGGATGATACTTCAGCCTTATGGCATCAAGATTGGGTCACGCCAACATGCGACTTCTTCAATCGCTATCATCCAAAGATCTAGTAAGAGACCTACCTAAGTTAAAATATGAACATCATTTTGTGATGCTTGTAATGTAGGAAAACAAGCTCATTCGAGTCATAAAGCTAAAAACATGGTGTCCACAACTAGGTGTCTAGAATTACTACATATGGATTTATTAGGTCCATCCGCTATCCAAAGTTATGGAGGCAACTACTATACTTTGGTCATAGTGGATGACTATTCTAGGTATACTTGGACAAAATTTTTAAAGAACAAAACGGAAACCTTTAACTATTTTGAAATATTAAGCAAAAAGATCCAAAGACAACTAGGAAGTCCCATAGTGTCTATTAGGACGGATCATGGTAGGGAATTCGATAATGAAGTTCAATTCGGAGCTTTTTGTGACGCTAATGGTATTACTCACAACTTCTCGGCTCCACGCACTCCACAATCAAATGGGGTAGTAGAAAGAAAGAATAGAACCTTACAAGAAATGAGTAGAACCATGCTTAATGAACAATCCATACCTCAAAAGTTTTGGTGTAATGCCGTTGATACTTCAACGTACATACTCAATTGAGTCTTAATTAGACCAATCTTAGGAAAACTCCATATGAGTTACTTGAGGCAAAAGCCTACGTTAAATCACTTTAGAGTCTTTGGAAGTAAATGTTTTATTCTTAACACTAAAGATTACCTTACAAAATTTGATCCTAAATCAACCAAGGTATCTTTTAGGTTACTCGCCAAATAGCAAAGCTTACGTCATATTAAACAAAGAAACAATGAAGGTAGAAGAGTCATTAAATATAAAATTTGATGAAAGTCCACCCAAACCCTCTCCACCTCTTATAGATGACGAGATTATAGAAAGTGAAGCTATAGTAATAAAGAAAAGATTAGTGAAGAAGAAGAACCTCTAAGTGATGAAATTATAAACATTAAAGAATCCAAAGATCACCCGTAGATAAAGTCATAGGAAAACTAAACGAACGAACATTAAGGTCTCAAGTTCAAAACCAAAGTAACTTGTTTTGTTTCGTTTCAACCTTAGAACCTAAGAATACACAAGAAGCCATAAAAGATGAGAGTTGGGTAATGGCTATGCAAGAAGAACTAAATCAATTTGTTTCTAATGATGTTTGGACACTTGTCCTCCACCTAGTAATCAAACCATAATAGGAACCAAATGGGTTTATAAAAACAAATTAGATGCAAACGGAGTCGTGTCTAGGAACAAGGCTAGACTCGTTGCTCAAGGGTATAACCAACAAGAAGGAATAGACTTTGATGAGACCCACGCCTGTGGCTAGATTAGAGTCTATAAGAATACTTCTTACGTATGCTTGTGCTAATGATCTAAAGCTTTATCAAATGGATGTCAAAAGTGCTTTTCTAAATGGTGTCATAAATGAAGAAGTATATGTAGCTCAACCTTCGGCTTCATTGATTTTGAAAACCCAAACATGTCTATAAATTAAAGAAAGCCCTTTACGGTCTTAAACAAGCTCCAAAAGCTTGGTATGATAGACTCAAGTCATTTCTAGTTAAACACAACTACACCATGGGGTTAGTTGACAACACACGCTTTACTAAGAAAAGAGAGTCACATATAATCATAGTACAAATATATGTAGATGATATTATATTCGGATCCACTTGTCAAGACATGTGATGATTTCTCTAAAATCATGCATGACGAGTTCGAGATGAGTATGATGGGAGAACTTAGTTTCTTTCTTGGTCTACCAATAAAACAAGTAGAAGATGATATCTTCTTCAATCAATCTAAATACATCAAGGAGATGTTAAAGAAATTGGTCTAGAAGAGTCAAAACCTATTAGGACTCCAATGTCATCCGACACCAAACTCACAAAAGATGAAGACGGAGAATCCGTAGATAATACTAAATATCGTGGCATGATAGGTAGTCTTCACCTCACGGCAAGTAGGCGGATATCATGTTTAGTGTTTGCTTATGTGCTAGGTTTCAAGAAGACCCTAAAACATCACATCTAGAAGCCGTAAAAGGATATTTAGATATATTAATGGTACAACACAATTAGGATTATGGTATCCTAAGGGCACGGGAGTAGAAACAATTGTATATGCGATTCGACCATGCGGTGATTACGTTGATAGAAAAAGTACAAGTGGGGTATGTACTTTCATGGGATGTTGTTTAACATCTTGGTTTTCTAAGAAACAAACGGCACTAGCTATATCAACAACCGAAGCCGAGTACGTCTCCACGGGCAAAGCATGCCAACAAGCACTATGGATGAAACAAGCGTTAGTCGACTACGACATCCATCTAAGTGACATAGCCATCCTATGTGACAACAAAGGTGCCATCGACCTAAGCAAGAATCCGCATCGCATTCTCGCACAAAGCATATAGAGATTCGACATCACTTAAGAGACAATGTTTAAAAGGGAACATCTCTATTGAGAAGGTAGCATCCGAAGACAACATAGCCGACGTCCTCACCAAACCGTTGAAGCGGGAACAATTCAACCTACTTCGTCTTGGTCTAATGGAACAAACGTCGTAACTTATTTGACTCTACAAGGTATGTAAACACTAGCCTTCTTCTTTCTGAGTCTAGGATTTCTATTTCACGCACAACTCACAAACAATACGGGAATTTTCAAAACCCAATATAAGTCTTCTACTTTTAATTTTTTTTCCATATAACTACATACACATTTTTAAAGAAAATCTCTTTTCAAAATGTTTTCAAAAAGAATGATACCTTCCGTATCAATTTCACAAAAGCAATCTCTCACGCCTAGGACAAATCGCTTTTCATTATTAATACAAAGTAAAACCCGCTTTCATTGCATCTCATGTCTTTTGAATGCTAAAGGAACACATAACTAATATGTGTTTTGGGTACATTCATTTAACAAAATGAATTAGGAGCATTGATAACACAATATTACGTACTTATGTACCAAATGTGTGTTTTCGTGTTATCTCAATAGGATTTATTTTCTCTAGTTATTTTCCTTTTCTTTTTAGGGTCGAAAACCGCAACTCCAAATAGTTTGCATATAGGCACACAATAGGCAAAAATGTTTCCAAAAGAAAATTTTGTGCTACCGAATCACTGGACCCACGTATCCCGGCCTTCATGCTTGATGGATCCCTCAAGGAAGGATCGTGGGATCCATGAAGATGAAGTCGTTTTAACTTCTATTCTTTTCACTTTGGATAAAAATCCACATTTGTTTCATTTTGGGAGTATGCTCTTTAATGCTTGTGTTCTCATGATCGCATGCCTTGAATTCATATCTAATCATTAGATTTTAATCCTCATTTTGGTTCAAGCATTCATTACAATGCTTTGTTTTTCTATATAGAACTCCCAAAATGCTTGCATAATCCATCTCATCCTCACATACACAATACACCATGTCATCCAAAACCCTTTAGGAGAATCATCTAGTACAAACAATCATGATATCCAAACCTTTGTACTTCCACCATCCAAAATACCACAATCAAACTCTAGGATATCCGCACGGATTAGTATCCGATCTTATTGCTTAGCAAAACAACCTCAAATGGTTCATCCTCAACAAATAACTCACCACAAGATGCTTCCATAATAGCACCTCCTCATCTCCAACAAGTACACCAACCTCATCACCACCCAAAGTCACTCTTTGGAACTCCTTAAGACTCCAACAAGATCTAAACAATCTAAACAAAAGAAATAGTCTTTTCAACACCACCCACATCTCCAAATAATATCTTTCAAGATCTTGAAACATCACCACCATTAGCTCCCATCACATTACAAGAACACCTAGGTTCTTTTCCACCACCACTTACAAATATTCCGGATGTTGATCCATATTTTCCCATTTTTCCACCACATCTTCCGCATAACTCAAATCAAAACAACCCGGAAAACTTCCGCACTCATCACCCACATCACCTACATTGTAAACATTGCCAATCCACTAGGGAAATCGCAATAGAAGTTAGGGAAGAAATGCGATTCATACTCAACCTCATACTTGATCGCATCAGTACCATCACTCATCAAAACCTCCATCCATAAACCTTATGCAAGCATGGACGGAATGATTACTACTATTTTCTATTTTTTTTGTACTTTTTCATTTGAGTCATTTTCAAGAACAAGTCTTGTTCTTATTTTTACATGCTTGTAGGTGGCATAAATACCACTACAATTTGTTGTTTTATTACAAGGCTTTTTTACATACCTTGGCTCCCAATCTTGATTCTCGACAATCACAAGATTATTTAAGCATGTTACTAACCTTTCTTTTGTAGGATTTCTATTTTTCTTCACTTGACGCCCAAACAAGGGGAGCTACCGTCAAGGGGAGTTAGTGATACGTGGACTATTTTTCCACACTTTTATGTTTATTTCTTCCAGGGTTAACTTTTGTTTCGACAAAAGGGAGAAGAAGTAAAACTTAGGGGCTTTGGGCTTTCAAAATTTACATCTATTCTTAAGTTTTACTCATCATAATATTATGTTTTGTCATCAACAAAAGGGAGATTGTTAATACAAATAAACCGTAAAACCGTTTATTAATATTTTGCGATCTCTTTGTGTTTTGTTGATAACAAATATAATGTTATCTTAAGTATAATTATAAAGGATACATGTTAGTTTTGTAAAGCATTTACATATAGCCATTTAAATACGAAAATGTAGTAATTAAGCATTTGTTGTAACAGTTTATTAGGATGGGTAAAAATCATAACCCATGGATCTTAAACCATACCCAAAGAGACTTGATACAATGTATACTTAGATACATTGAATCTAAAGATAACCCATGGACCAACCCATGACCCATAACCAAAAACCCATGGGCAAAGAGGAGCGTTCCATGGATCCCTAGGATTACACTAGACGGATCCCTTGTGGAAGGGATCCGTGGGAACTGATGAAGGAATTTGCCTATAAATAGAGAGCCATTTCTTCATTCTAACTCACCCTCTTCTTACTAAATCTCTCATACACTCTCATTCTCTTCTAACATATAGATCACTTGATCTAGAGTTGTTCTTCTTCGCTCTATTATGATCCTCATATAGGTCCTTCTCTAAGGCGAGATCACGAGCATTCTACAAGTCATCCAAGCAAGGGTCCTTGATTGATTTGTCACTCCAAGATTTCTATAAGAAAGATCTTGTATTTGATATTTCACATATTTGTTGTGTAATAGTCGTGTTGGTTTGGTCCACCATGTTACGGACTCAAGATCTAGCTTTGTACCGGAAAAGTGTAAGCAACGTTGTGAAGGCTTCTCCGCCAAGTGAAGGAGTTTGTTGACATAGTGCTTGAACTCTCGAGTAGGTGACTCGGGAGTGGAGTAGGCAAGGAAGGTGTCCTTGTAGCCGAACCACTATACATCGGTTGTGTCTTTTCTTTCCTTCGCTTTACTTTATTTACTTACTTTATCATTAGATCTATACTTTCTCCACATCCACAAGATCTCACATATCAACGAATCTAAAAGTTTTTGAAACTAACGTAAAATCGGCAAAACTATTCAACCCCCCCTTCTAGTTTTCCACATCGTGGTCTAAAGTGTAGGACCCATGACCCACGACCCATAAACCAAAAACCCATGGGCAAACATGAGCGTCTCACGGATCCCTCAAGTTACACTAGACGGATCCCTCAGGCAAGGGATCCTTGGGATCCGTGCAACAGTGGAAATAATTTGCCTATAAATAGAGAGCCATTTCTTCATTGTAACTCACCCCTCTTCTTACAAACTCTCTCATATATTCTTACATTCTTCTAACCTAAGATCACTTGATCTAGAGAGTAGTTCTTCTTTCTTTTGTTGTGATTCTCATATAGGTCCTTTCTAAGGCGAGATCACGAGCATTCTACAAGTCATTCAAGCAAGGGTCCTTGATTGATTTGTTCCTCAACAAGATTTTGTATGTAAGATCTTGTATTTCATATTTCACATATTTGTTGTGTTATAGTGGTGTTGGTTTGGTCCTCCGTGTTACGGACTCGGTATTTTGCTTTGTACCGGAAAAAGAGTAAGCGACGTTGTGAAGGCTTCTCCACCGATTTGAAGGAGTTTGTTGACATAGTGCTTCAACTCTCGAGTAGGTGACTCGGGAAGTGGAGTAGGGCAAGGAAGGTGTCCTTGTGGCCGAACCACTATAAATCAGTTGTGTCATTTCAATCCTTTACTTTACTTGCTTTCTTTACTCGCATTACTTTTAGAATTTATACTTTCTCTTCATCCATACGATTTCACATAACATCGAATCTAAAGTTTTTGAAACTAACTTAAAATTGGTAAAACTATTCAACCCCCCTTATAGTTTTCCACAATTGGCATCAAGAGCTAAGTTTACAAAAGTTTTAAAGTAAACCATATTTTACATTTTTTTAGATCACTATGGGTTCTGAAAATTACAAGGAAGGGCAATCCATGCAACGACCTCCACTACTTGAAACTAATGGGTTTATATATTGGAAAAATATGTTCGAAACGTATGTGAAGTCAAAAGATATTGGTCTTTGGTACATCATTGTTGAAGGCGATTTTGAAGCCACTACAAAAGATGAAACCAGAAATTTAGTAAACACACCTCATGATCAACGCACCGATGATCAAAAGAAAAAGCTTTCCAAAAATAGTGAAGCTAAAATGGTTTTATATAATGCTTTATCCAAAAAGGAATTCAAAAGAATTTCCATGCTTAAAACCTCTAAAGAAATTTGGAAATCTTTAGTTGTAACTCATCAAGGAAATCAACAAGTTAAAAATAATAAAATAGATTTATTTGTTCAACAATATGAACAATTTTTAATATCGGATGAGGATACTATAGACATTCTTTTGCTAACTTTAATACTATAATTACATCTTTACAAGCACTTGATGAGTCTTTCTCTAGTCGTAATCATGTTAGGAGATATCTAAGGGCGCTTCCATCCAAGTGGAGATCTAAGGTGACGGCAATTGAAGAATCAAAAGACTTGTCAATCCTCACCCTTGATGACTTCATAGGCAATCTAAAGGTCTCAAGCGATGAAGAAAACTCCTAAAATCCAAGAAGGTCTCAAGCGATGAAGAAAACTCCTCTTCGGATAGTGATGACGAGGAGTATGCCATGGCGGTAAGGGACTTCAAGAAGTTCGTTAGAAGAAATGGAAGATATGTCAAACAACCATATGACGACAATAAGGGGTTCCGGAAAAGCAAAGATGACGAGAAAGCAGATGATGAACGCGCTTGTTTTAAATGTGGGGACCCCAATCACTTTATTAGTAAGTGTCCCAAACGTGACGAACAAAATGCGTTCGTAAGTGGTTCGTGGGGAATGAGCGAGGAGGAGGACGAAGAAATTTGTCTCATGGCAAATGACGAGGTATGTCACGAATACTATAGTAGCTTATCATTAGATGGTGATTCATTACATCGTGAATATGATAAACTTTGCAAAATTAGCTTAAAAGTAATTAACAAAAACAAGATTTTGAAAAACTAAAATGAACGTTTAGAAAAGGAAGTCTTTGAGTTAAAAGCTAAATTAAAATGTTTAGAAAAGGCGAAGATAGCAAGTGCCGAATGTGAGCTTTATGTTCAACTTCAAACACTAGTTGATCATCTAGATTCTAAGATTGCTGAAATGAATACGAATACTCTAGATATGATATTAGATAGTGTTAAAACAGGAAACAACCAAAAAGGTTTAGGTTTTCAGCAACTTAGTGCGTTAACTAGTGAAAACAAAGAGACACAATTCGTCAAAGCAATAGAAAAACAAGCCACTGTAGTCACGAATCCCACGGATCTCACAAAAAGGGAACCGGCTAGTGTAAAGTCAGGGATCCGTGGGTCTGTTGAAGCAAACAGTAGCAATAATATAGCTTCTTCATCTAGAACCGATTTTGTTATTGTTAATAAGAAGAAACCAACCCATGTTACTATTAGACAACCACCTCCAAGACAAAATCAAAGTTTTATAAGAAACAAAGGTCCATCGTTTTGAAAACCAAACACATTTATAAGGAGACCTAATAATGTTTATCCGAGAAGTAACCATAAAATGGGTTGGAATCCTAATATGCAAAACGATTTTCCATTTCAAAACTTTGCACCATGGAATGCATACTCACCTTTTCCATATATGTCTAACATGAATGAAATATTTAACACTAATGGACCCATGAACAATGGGGACCGAACCTTTGAGTTAATTATTTTCTTAGATGTGCTTAAAGGTCGACCTAGATCTGGATGAATGGATCAAGGATAGCGGGTGCACGAGGCACATAACCGGTAATAAAGATTTATTTTTCACATATGAATCCTTCAATAGAGGAAATGTGGTATTTGGAAATAGCAAAAGCAAAATCATCGGTAAAGGTATGATTTCTAACAAATCTCTAACCATTAATGATGTGTGTCACGTAGAAAACCTAAACTTTAACCTCTTAAGTATATGACAAATATGTGATAAGAAGTGTAACGTACTTTTTAATGAAACCGGTATTAAGATATTGAAAAACGGTATCACTATAGGTAGAGGAATTAGGAAACATGGAGTCTATGTCATTAAAATTGGTAATGAACCTAAAGACACACTTTGTCTTACTTCTATGGATGATACTTCGACCTTATGGCATCGAAGATTGGGTCATGCCAATATGCGAATTCTTCAATCGCTATCATCCAAAGACCTAGTAAGAGATCTACCAAAATTAAAATATGAACATCACTTTTGTGATGCTTGTAACGTAGGAAAACAAGTCCATGCTAGTCACAAAGCTAAAAACATGGTCTCTACAACTAAGTATCTAGAATTAATACACATGCATTTATTTGGTCCATCTGCTATCCAAAGTTATGGAGGAAACTACTACACTTTGGTTATAGTGGATGATTACTCTAGGTACACATGGACTAAATTTTTAAAAAATAAAACTGAAACGTTCGATTACTTTGAAATATTAAGTAAAAAAATCCAAAGACGAATAGGAAGTCCTATAGTGTCTATTAGAACGGATCATGGTAGGGAATTCGATAATGAAGTGCAACTTGGAGCCTTTTGTGACGCTAATGGTATTACTCACAACTTCTCGGCTCCTCGCACTCCACAATCGAATGGGGTAGTTGAAAGAAAGAATAGAACCCTACAAGAAATGAGTCTTAATTAACGTACATACTTAACCGAGTCTTAATTAGACCATTTTTAGGTAAAACTCCATACGAGTTACTTCGAGGAAAAAAGCCTACGTTAGAACACTTTAGAGTCTTTGGTAGCAAATGTTTTCTACTTAACACTAAAGATTACCTTACAAAATTTGATCCTAAATCAACCGAAGGTATCTTTTTAGGTTAATCTCCTAATAGCAAAGCTTATGTCATATTAAATAAAGAAACAATGAAGGTTGAAGAGTCATTAAACGTAAAATTTGATGAGAGTCCACCCAAACCTACTCTACCTCTTGTCGATGACTAGATTGTCGAGAGTGAAGCTATAGAAATAAAATGTTCTAACGTAGAAAACTTGTGAATGGCCGACCGTAACAAACTTAAAACGGTTCAGAAACGAATGCAATGAAGATCTCGGGAGTATAGTGTTTCCCCGGGTCGTTATGTCCCAGCGAGCTATGCGATGAATCACCAAAAAAATAGTGATCGAGAGATTTGAACAGAAAAAGGGATTCTGATTATTATAACTACAGATAAAGCCTATAATGACAAAGGCTTAAATGCAAATTAAAGGAAATGAAAAAGATAAAAAATATTAAATAAACGCTATCACTATTTTTAAAATCTAATGTTTTTGATTTTTCTATTACAAATTTAACTAGAATTTAAAAACTACGTAACGTACAAATAAAAATGTGAAACTTACACAATATTAATCCTAAAAATATGGAAATGATATTTTTACAAACCTAATGATAAAAGAAAATTTTTAGAAAAAGAAAATTATTTTTTTTTAACTAATTATCTAATTATTATTAATTAAAAACTATTTTTAACTATTAATTAATAACCTAAAATACAAGAAAATATGAAACAAAGCTAGAAAAATGAAATTATGATTTAGAAAAATCTAAAATATCAAAGAGAATTTTCAAAACTAAATTTATATTTTTCTGATTATTTTGTATTTTCTAGGAATTAAAACTATTAAAAACTAATTAAATTGCTTAAAATACAAATTTAACTAAGAAAAATCTAGAAAAATATTTTTTGTCTTTTATATTTATCTTAACTTAAGAAAAATGAAAAATTATTTTTTGAAGCTTTTCTTAATTATTTGTATTAAATCCTAATTAAAATGCTTAAAACTAATTTAAATTAAGAAAATACCAAACTAACTTAGAAAAATCTGAAAATTCAAGATAAGCTTAAAATAATATTTAGAATCTAGGAAAATATAAAAACAGGGTTGTGTACAAGAATAAGAAGTCTGCAAGGATAAGTGCTTATTATTAAGCACTTGAAATAAGCAAAATGAAAACCAAGGAGCACCAACTGTTTACGTAAGTTCTAATATACTATAAGGACTAAAAGCAACTAGATACTACTAACCTAAACCACTGAAATACAAATTGCTATGATTTGGCCGATTTGAGCTTTAAGTGTTAAAACAGCTTGTGGTCTACTTTGCGGTGAAAAATAAGCACTTAATTAAGCTAGAAACTAAAAAACAATTGTTGGAACTTAAAGAGGACCTGGCTAGGAACTTGAAAACCAAAATACATACCTAGAAAAGCTCTTAAGAGCTTTGTGCAAGAGTTGCAAGACCCTCGCGAGACTCGGTCAACATCGAGTCGGCATTGTGGCACATACACCCATTTTGCCAAGCAATTTTGAGGGTTATAAAAAAATCACAAAAATACAAAAAAATGATAATAAGTAAGTGGACCAAGTAGAAGTTATAAAATCCGAGTTTGACATGATTTGGCCCAAACCGAGTCCATGAAAATTCATCTTAGTTGAGCTAAACCGAGTTTTGCAAATTTGACTTTTTGAGCTTTGGAGTTTTGACTTTATGAACTTAGAAACCGATTTAAAGGATGAGATTAATGTTAATAGACGAATTGAACTTAATGCAAGCTAAATCTATGAATTTGAGACACAAAACAAGAGTTTGCTTTATTAAAATTCCAACAGTGAATCAGTTAAGACATTTAAGGTGTGATTTTGACTTTCACTTACTTGATGTACAAATAACTGACTCAAATGAGTCTAATGTTCCTAAAGGGGACTTACCAAACTGAGTTTAACCACTTTTAAACACTGCAAATCCAAAAATCAGCTTAAACCAAACACCACTGTATGGACAAATATGCAATCAAAACTGAGCTACATACTAAACTAGCTAAAGCTATAGATCAAACAGAGCTTAACTATCCTAAATACAACCAAATAAACACATTTCAACTATTTAAAACTACAAATACAAGTACACACAAAATATGCAAACTGATATTGAAATGAAAATGAGTTATCTTACTCACATGTGTCCAGCTGGTATGCAGGCTAAAACCAAACCAAACCTATTCTAATTTAGCTTAATCCAACCCATATCCATGCTGCATCAACCCAAATATCATCACCATTCCCATTCTTGGCCTAGTTTGACTTTTGTTGACCATGGACCAAAACTGTTTGAAACTTAATTGTGAGCTTATAGAAAGCTATCATAAGCTTGTGGAAGCTTGTTTGAGCTTATAAATAAGCTTTTTGAAACTTTAACATAAGCTTTTAAGATTGAAAATTGCAACAGTTGACAGAAAATATGAAATGTGAACAAAACTTAAATTGATACTTGATGATGGTTGCAATACACTTAAACAAAGTAATTTGATACAAAGAAACTGAAATTACAACATTTGGAATTAAACTAAGACATTTATTTAAAAAACGACATTAAGAAAAATCATAAAACTAACTACCTCCCTTTTCATGCCTTTCTTCTCTTTCTTTTTATACAAAATTGCTTCCCCATCACTTCTGAGCTAATCCCACTTTCTTTTACAACCAATGGATCAGTTGAGTTGATCTCAGCCTTCCATTTCTTTTTTGGCGGGAAAAACTTTATACACTAGTTGGAGAGGTTGAGTGCTAGAGGGGGAAGGCATTTAATGCCCTTGGAAGGTTGTTGAGGAGGGGGGAACAAGAAAAGTGGAAAGGTGAGGAGGGGGGATGGGTTGTCTGGGTTGCAGGGCTAGATGTTGGGGAAGAAGAAAAAGGGCGCGTAGGGTGGTTATTTTGACCAGTGTTTGACCGGCTATAATATTGAAGGGGTAAAAAACAGGGGTCAAAATGGTTAGGCAGGGGGTCCAAATTGGTTATGACATAGTCCAAAGGGTTTAAAGGGTTTAATATCACAAGGACTAGTTTGAAAATTCTGAAAATTGAGGGACCAGTTCTGCCAATTATGCAAAGTTGTTCCAAGGGACCAAAAGTGACAAGTTTTAATAATGCAAGGACCAATCTTGACATTTTCAAAATTCCAAGGACTATTTTGCCAAATTTGAAACTTGGAGGACCAAACTTGTAATTTCTCAAAACTTTGATATTTTTCACCAAAGGACTAATTTTGACAAGTTATGATTTTAAAAGGACCTTTGGTGATTTATCTTTGAAATTATGTGCTTAGGACTATTTCGACAACTTTTGAAACTTGGGAGACCGAAGCGCTAATTATGCAAACTTAGCTCATTTTTCATCCGATTTTAAACATTTTGCATCCGAAACATATAAAATGCAATTTTGAGATATTTTCAAGATTTTGATGCATTTCGAGCATTTTTAAACGTTTTGCGATTCGAATTAACCAAAATGATGAGTATTTACACACTCATCAATCCCCACTAAACTATTGCTAGTCCCTAGCAATCTTTTGAGAAAACATAATGGATTTGAATCTCTTTACCAAAACCATTACTCGGAGTAGCCAAATGTTTCAGTTCAAGTAAGAACCATGGTACACCGATAACCATGTGATTTTGAGCAAACCACCGACTTCCAACGGATTTGATTTGTCTTTACCGAAGCGTTTGCTCGGACTAGCCAACTCTTAGATAAATTATCAATATTATCTTTGGTGAGCCGATTACCAATTATGGTTTTTCCATCGCCTTTACCACAAGCCATAAACTTGCGGGCTAGCCAACTCTTCACTTTTAAGGATATGGTGAAATGAATACCATATAATTTTTGGCAAATTGCAAGCCGTCAACGGATTTGAGATATCTTTACCAAGAGCCGTTTGCTCTGGATTAGCCAATCCTTTTTGTTTATTAGACAAGGCGGATCGATAACCAAATGAGTAAGTGTAGAACACTTACTCCAAAAAAAAATTTTGGCCAAAAGGGGAATTGGGCGGTATAATTACATGATAAAATTCGTGAGAATTCCCCACACTAGAAATGAATATTGCCCTCAATATTCAAAGTTCCGTGTTATGCGAAACATAGAACGTAAAAGGAAATCTGCGCCATTATTTAGAAAGATTTTTTTTTTTTTTTTTTTTTTTTTTTTTATGAAAACTTATATACAACATGTGGGGCAACTCCCCACACTAGTGGTGGTACACGGGTGAAAACCCATGCTTATCTCTTGTTTTTGATTACCGAGTCGCTAGCTTGACTCGACCCCAATTCATTTGTTCATGGGAAGTAAGTGGAAGAGACAATCTCTATCGGACTTTCATTCAAGATGTTTGGACAAACATTTGAAGCACGTGAAAGTTCCACACCGATGAGATATACATAGAACCGCTCAAAATGATAAATGAAAATGCCGGGTCGAAGATAGTGTCTTCATTCTCAAGGAGTGAAGATGAAGAGAATCACAAGATATTTGAGGAAAGGAAGAAAGATTTTGATAACAATCAAGATCCATTCTTCATCCTCAAATGTAGACATATCGGGAGGAAGGGTGAGGTAGTATCATTAATAGGCAAACTCGTATGATAGAGTACACCTTCCTCCGAGCTAATATCATCCTCAAGATCAAAATAGAAATGATCATGTTCCGAGGAGATATGTCATGAAAGAGTTCACGGAGAACTCTTCATGAAGAGAATCATTCACATGAAATGAATTTGTGAACTCTTGTTCCATTGTGGGCTCATCACTATCCTCGATCCGAGTATTAAAGAGTGGATTCTCGAGAATTGAAGTGAATTCGAGTCGAATTCAAATAGAGGATTGGTGAAAGTAGCTTTGAATGTTTCGGGAACAAGGTGATCAACATTCGCTATTGGACTGTTGGGATAAGAAGTGAGTGAACGATCATTGATGTGAGTGAGTTCATCGGTGAACTCCTCGAAGATGATCGACATCGATCGCTGGAGTGATGCCTCAACATACTCGATGTTTCCATAAGAAGTACAATCGTCGCTAACATCGGAGAAAGTTTCAAAATGATCTTTCGAACACTCAAGAGGTGAAAGAGAATCACACATATGATCGAAGTTCCCGTGACTCTATCGGGATTGGGATAAGGTTCTCAACACTAGACTTTATGAATTGCCCCGATTCCTTTTCGTGGACGGTGTCAAGATGCTCATCCCCATGTTTTAGAGTGAGTGGGAATATCGGGTGTGATAGCGCTTGTTTGAGAATGAATCTCAATGCTTTGGGATATCAACCGATGAACTTGATGAATCTTTATAGAATTGAAGGATATCAAGTGTATCCTCATCATCACCGTCATCGTGAATGAAACGAAATTGAGAGCTAGATCCGCTTTTTCTTTTGCAATTGATTGATTCCTAATAGATTTTTCAAACGCAATTTTGGAATTTAATTTAGCGACTGCTCTTCACTAACAATTCTTCCATGGATTTTGGATTATCTTGGGAATGTTTACATTCCTTCAAATCTTTCACTAAATCCAAAAGATCAAGGAGAATATTTTGAGGAAGTGGATCAGCCGAGGTGGTGCTCGATTCATTTAGCATTGTAGAGGTTGGTCATGATACGAAGAGTCGTAATTGTTACAAGGAAATGGATTCCTTGTTTGACAATCGAGCTAAAGTGAGGACCTCCACAATACTCACAACAAGAAACTGATGTGGCATGAGTCACATGTGTTGTAGTCATAATTTTTATCGGGAACCGCTCATAGACAAGCGTGTTTCCCGATTGACAATCAGAGCGTAGTGTGAACCACCACGTACTCACAACAAAGAAACTTTGAGTCTCACAAAGGTGGTAGCCGATGGAATAAATCAATTGTGTTATGGTAGGAATAGGGATCCCGGTTATAGACAACCCGCTTTCTGATTCCACCATGCTACAACCGGGGCATTGCCACCATTATGAGGACTACCACACCATTGACAACCAAGAGGGTGAGGATAAGACATAGAAAGAATCAAAGGTTTTCGGAGGGTAGGGATGAAGAATCAAAGATGTGAGAGGGTAAAGATGGATATTTTTGGATTTTTGGATAAACATATTGTAAAAATAAGAAAGAAAATCTTTTTGGGTTTTTTTGTGTTTGTTGAAAACTGATTTTAAAATGTTTTTGGGTTTTTGGGTTTTTATAAGAAAATATAAACATATATAGATGGATGGTATAAACAAAGAGTGAATATTCAAATCACTAATCGCTAAACGGAAGATAATCAAGACTGACTCCCGGCGTGGCGCGAAAAATTTGATCGGTGCTAAACCGTCAAGTTTTATCACTCAAGCCGCCACTTGTGAATGGCCGACCGTAACAAACTTAAAACGGTTCGTAAACGAATGCAATGAAGATCCGGGAGTATAGTGTTTCCGGTCGTTATGTCCCAATGAAGCTATGCGATGAATCACCAAACAAATAGTGATCGAGATTTGAACGAAAAAGGATTCGATTATTATAACTACAGATAAAGCCTATAATGACAAAGGCTTAAATGCAAATTAAAGGAAATGAAAAAGATAAAAAATATTAAATAAACGCTATAACTATTTTTAAAATCTAATGTTTTTGATTTTTCTATTACAAATTTAACTAGAATTTAAAAACTACGTAACGTACAAATAAAAATGTGAAACTTACACAATATTAATCCTAAAAATATGGAAATGATATTTTTACAAACCTAATGATAAAAGAAAATTTTTAGAAAAAGATTTTTTTTAACTAATTATCTAATTATTATTAATTAAAAACTATTTTTAACTATTAATTAATAACCTAAAATACAAGAAAATATGAAACAAAGCTAGAAAAATGAAATTATGATTTAGAAAAATCTAAAATATCAAAAGAGAATTTTCAAAACTAAATTTATATTTCTCTGATTATTTTTGTATTTTCTAGGAATTAAAAACTATTAAAAACTAATTAAATTGCTTAAAAATACAAATTTAACTAAGAAAAATCTAGAAAAATATTTTTTTGTCTTTTTATATTTATCTTAACTTAAGAAAAATGAAAAATTATTTTTTTGAAGCTTTTCTTAATTATTTGTATTAAATCCTAATTAAAAATGCTTAAAAACTAATTTAAATTAAGAAAAATACCAAACTAACTTAGAAAAATCTGAAAAATTCAAGATAAGCTTAAAATAATATTTAGAATCTAGGAAAAATATAAAAAACAGGGGTTGTGTACAAGAATAAGAGGCTGCAAGGATAAGTGCTTATTATTAAGCACTTGAAATAAGCAAAATGAAAACCAAGGAGCACCAACTGTTTACAGAAGTTCTAATATACTATAAGGACTAAAAAGCAACTAGATACTACTAACCTAAACCACTGAAATACAAATTGCTATGATTTGGCTGATTTGAGCTTTAAGTGTTAAAACAGTTTCTAGGGTCTACTTTGCAGCTGAAAAATAAGCACTTAATTAAGCTAGAAACTAAAAAACAATTGTTGGAACTTAAAGAGGACCTGGCTAGGAACTTGCAAACCAAAATACAGACCTAGAAAAGCTCTTAAGAGCTTTGTGCAAGAAACAGAAGACCCCCGTGCAGACCAGTCAATATCGAGTCGGTCATGTGGCACATACACCCATTTTGCCAAGCAATTTTGAGGGTTATAAAAAAATCACAAAAATACACAAAAATGATAATAAGTAAGTGGACCAGTAGAAGTTATAAAATCCAGAGTTTGACATGATTTGGCCCAAAACTGAGTCCATGAAAATTCATCTTAGTTGAGCTAAAACTGAGTTTTTGCAAATTTGACTTTTTGACAGTTTTGGAGTTTTGACTTTTATGAACTTAGAAACTGATTTAAAGGACTGAGATTAATGTTAATAGATGAATTGAACTTAATGCAAGCTAAATCTATGAATTTGAGACACAAAACAAGAGTTTGCTTTATTAAAATTCCAACAGTGAATTAGTTAAGACATTTAAGGTGTGATTTTGACTTTCACTTACTTGATGTACAAATAACTGACTCAAATGAGTCTAATGTTCCTAAAGGGGACTTACCAAACTGAGTTTAACCACTTTTAAACACTGCAAATCCAAAAATCAGCTTAAACCAAACACCACTGTATGGACAAATATGCAATCAAAATTGAGCTACATACTAAACTAGCTAAAGCTATAGATCAAACAGAGCTTAACTATCCTAAATACAACCAAATAAACACATTTCAACTATTTAAAACTACAAATACAAGTACACACAAAATATGCAAACTGATATTGAAATGAAAATGAGTTATCTTACTCACATGTGTCCAGCTGGTATGCAGGCTAAAACCAAACCAAACCTATTATAATTTAGCTTAATCCAACCCATATCCATGCTGCATCAACCCAAATATCATCACCATTCCCATTCTTGGCCTAGTTTGATTTTTGTTGACCATGGACCAAAACTGTTTGAAACTTAATTGTGAGCTTATAGAAAGCTATCATAAGCTTGTGGAAGCTTGTTTGAGCTTATAAATAAGCTTTTTGAAACTTTAACATAAGCTTTTAAGATTGAAAATTGCAACAGTTGACAGAAAATATGAAATGTGAACAAAAACTTAAATTGATACTTGATGATGGTTGCAATACACTTAAACAAAGTAATTTGATACAAAGAAACTGAAATTACAACATTTGGAATTAAACTAAGACATTTATTTAAAAAACGACATTAAGAAAAATCATAAAACTAACTACCTCCCTTTTCATGCCTTTCTTCTCTTTCTTTTTATACAAAATTGCTTCCCCATCACTTCTGAGCTAATCCCACTTTCTTTTACAACCATTGGATCGGTTGAGTTGATCTCACCTTCCATTTCTTTTGGCGGAAAAACTTTATACACTAGTTGGAGAGGTTGAGTGCTAGAGGGGAGGCATTTAATTCCCTGGAAGGTTGTTGAGGAGGGGAACAAGAAAAGTGGAAAGGTGAGGAGGGGATGGGTTGTGCAGGTCATAGGCTGATGTTGGGGAAGAAAAAAAGAGGCGTGGGGTGGTTATTTTGACCAGTGTTTGACCGCTATAATATTGAAGGGTCAAAACAGGGTCAAAATGGTTAAGCGGGGTCCAAATTGGTTATGACATAGTCCAAAGGGTTTAAAGGGTTTAATATCACAAGGACTAGTTTGAAAATTCTGAAAATTGAGGGACCAGTTCTGCCAATTATGCAAAGTTGTTCCAAGGGACCAAAAGTGACAAGTTTTAATAATGCAAGGACCAATCTTGACATTTTCAAAATTCCAAGGACTATTTTTGCCAAATTTGAAACTTGGAGGACCAAACTTGTAATTTCTCAAAACTTTTGATATTTTTCACCAAAGGACTAATTTTGACAAGTTATGATTTTAAAAGGACCTTTGGTGATTTATCTTTTGAAATTATGTGCTTAGGGACTATTTCTGACAACTTTTGAAACTTGGGGACCTGAAAGCGCCAATTATGCAAACTTAGCTCATTTTTCATCCGATTTTAAACATTTTGCATCCGAAACATATAAAATGCAATTTTGAGATATTTTCGTATTTTGATGCATTCGAGCATTTTAAACGTTTTCGATTCTGAATTAATTCAAAATGATGAGTATTTACACACTCATCACTCAACCTCCGGGATTTATCGATTTCGAAAAACCTAAATGTTAATACAAATAAACCGTAAAAACGTTTATTCATATTTTACGATCTTCTAATGTTTTGTCGATAAAAAACGTAAAATCATTTTAATGAAACAAATAAAATACGTAAATGGTTTGAGCCAATAGTTTACTAACACACTTACATTTTCACATAAAACACTAGACAAGTAATAGTGATTTTATGATTGAGTAATACATATGTACAACAACTAGTGTTTACATATTGGGTAGATATATACATAATTAGTATGTATTATAATGGGTAGAAGTTTAAGTATTTGACCCATTGACCAAATACATTGAATATAGTTGGGTATAACCCAAAGTCCATGACCCATACCCATGGAGCATAACCCATAACCCATTGCATGACATCATGCATAAGTCCTGAATGGGTATTATCCATGACCCATGGATTCAACCCATGACCCATGGACTAGATACATTGCACATACTAGATACATTGTATCTACTTGGATACCCATGGACCAAAGTCTAGGACCCATGACCCATAACCCATAACCCATGACCTATGACCCAAAACCCATGGGCAAAGAGGAGCGTCCTACGGTTCCCCCAGTTTACACTGGACGGATCCCTCAAGCAAGGGATTCGTGGGATCCGTGGAACAGTAGACTATTTTCTTCTATAAATAGTGAGCCATTTCTTCATTTTGGGGTGCTACTCCCACACATACTTTCTCCTAGTATTGTAAACCTTCTAACCTTAGATCCTAAGGATCTCTCTATGTAGTTTGTGTTTGTTTTTGTGTGATTCTCTAGGTTCCTCTTAAAGTCGAGATCACCACCTCTTGAAGTCGAGAAACATCAAGTCCATGAGTTGCCTTGCTTCGTCATCATCAAGACTACTGAGGTTCTCTTGTTGATAGTTCCTTCTTCCTCCCTAGAAGTGTTGTGTCAAAGGAATTAGTGAAGGATGCCGAAAGAGTCAAGACGAAGGCATTAGTGAAAGGTTCTTAACGTCCGTGTCACAGGCATTAGTGGAGGATGCCAAAAGAGTCAAGACGAAGGAATTAGTGAAAGGTGTCGAACGTCCGTGTCAAAGGAATTACTGAAGGGTGCCTAAAAGTCAAGTCAAGAGGCATTAGTGAAAGTTGTCAATGGTGTACAATCGATGAGGTGCATCTATGTACAAATAGAGATAGGGTGTTGTAACACCCCCAAAAATGGTTTGCAGCGGAAGAAAAAGTTTTTGGGATGCTACTCAGTTGGATCATAACACAAGTGAAAAATAATAGCTTTTTCGTAAAGATTTCATTTATTGTAGTAAAACAAAGTTTACAAAATTTAATTGTTATGGATAAATGGCCCATTTACAAAATATGGTCCCAATTCATATATCGAGTCATCTATGACCATGCCATGCCAATGCCCCAGCGCCTCGAGTTAGCTATCGCCTTTTCATCCCGAAAATACATGCTAAAAAGTCAACACAATGGTTGAGTGAATTCATAGGTTTAGTAACAAAGCGATTGATCACAAGATTTTCAAGTTTAAGATAAGCCATGGGCTACGTTGTTATATGCCCATAAAAGATAGTTGATATTATTGCACTAAGCTCATGAAACCAAACTAATCGCATACACCTAAATTATTGGTGTAAGTAAATAAAATTGCCCTCCGAGATGTAATAGCCAATTACATGAGATACCAAATATAGTGCGCCCGGTTATTTCCGATAACCGAGTCGGGGTCGTCAATTCCCATAGTACTATCCACGATATTTGCGTTCACTCGCAAGTGATTAATGGTTCATGATGTAGGGGACTTTTGGCAAACAACTTAGGCAGAGTCATAATATCAAGAGTACAGCAAACAGTTTTCAAGCAATTGTGATCATAAAAGCAGTAGTAGCATGTATTCTCCCCCAAGGAGTTTATAAAACAGTTAAAAGAGTAAAAGTGGGGCTATGAACTCACCTTAGTCCGAAGTAATGCAAGAATTGATATTATCACAACTAGCATCGAGAATTGAAACAAGGTAGAATCAAGTGTGGCATCGTACAATGACCCAAGAGTACAGTCACAATGGCTCGTCATCAGCTTAACCTAGTAGTGTAAGGCTTATCTCAGGATACGTATCGTAAAGTAATTGAGTTTTCAAAAGATACCTATTTTAGTTTTCGTGGATTACTCGTATTAAGGTTTGTTTAAAAGTATAATATATCGTATCACAAAAGTTTATCATTAATGTTTCGTGTGGTGGTAAGAAAACAAGGCTCGACAAGTAACTCACGCCAAATATAACTCACACTAAAGCGTAATGTATATCCCCATACATTATAAGAATAGTCAAGTAGTTTTGACCAAGACTCAAGAACACACACCAAAGCATAAAACATATATAAAGGAACAAAAAAAAAAAAAGTAAGAATCATCTAGCAATAAAACAAGCAAATGGTTGAGCCGTAGGCATTTATAAGAAGCTCTAGATAGTTTAGAAAAGTCAATTAGACTTTATAAGAAACTCTAATTATAATAACGTTTCATAATTTTTATAAAATTGTTGGGTTTTATATAAATAAAAGGATTTTCAAATAGAAGTATAAGTTTAATAAGTTTTTATAAATTCCGATATGATGCGTCTGTTTATACAATATTTCCGTGTTAACGAGACTTTAATGAAAACTTGATTTTAAAACAATATATCCCATCGATTTATAATTTAACATGTGTTCTAGTTAATTACTCCAACCCGTTTCAATAATAACTTAACTAAATAGTTTTAGTAGTTAATCAAATTTTTAGATTATGTATTAGTTATTGGTTTTGCCACTTATCATTAGTTTCATCTCATATATTGGTCCATACGAGTAGAGTCTAATTTATCACCTCCGTCTCGAGTCCAAATAGTCCGATATAAGTCCAATATACGTAAAGTTCAATAGCAAGTGTCAACCACGAGTTACCGAAACGTACCAATGAACCGCGAGTCAACAATTTACCAAGGTTAATCTAATATTCCAACATCAATAATATTTATCCAACATTATTTTACAAGACCTCTACCTCGGCTACTAGCTTTGGTCCCAAAACTTGTGGTCGTGACTCCCCGTGAGTCACGGCTCATACCCACGACACTTTTAACATTTTCATGGCCAAGAATAATTACCACAAGCTAAGACCAAACACGCCCTTTGGGCTGACAGAAATACGCAGATCCAAAACCACCCAAGTCCGGTTCAAACTAAAAAACAATAATGACAAGAACGAATATATGTACGAAATAAAATAATCACACGGAATAAGCATGGAACGGGTCCGAGTCAACTCAACTCGTGAGTTGAATCGGACGAGTCAACTGACTCGGAGCGAGTCACGGTGAGTCGCGAGCCAAGAATAAAGATCCACCACGATTTAGTTAAAAACATTACGTTTTTGTTTAGGTTTTGTATTAAAAACGTTTTTATTAATTAAAACCGCTTAGGGTTTTAATAAAAATGATGATTAGGAAATATTAAGGGCGCGTGGCCTTACCAAACGGTAGGAGAAGAGGAGGAGGGTGGTGGCTGAGCAGCGGCAGGAGATGGTGAGCGGCGGTGGTACCACCAAACAACTCAAATGAGCTCCTTATGCGCCCAAACGCTCCAGAAACTACCCTTGGGTCTTGATCTACGCGTTGGTAACTAGAAAGTGGTGGCGAATTTGGCGGGAACCCTGACGCGCCGGAATATTTTCCGTGGGTGGTGGTGATATATTATAAGGGAAACCCTAATTATTGGGCTTTATACCCCTCGAGGGTGAACATGGACAAAAGAAAGATCGGGGCGATGGTGTAAATTAACCAGGGTTGTTTGAAACCTTTAATAATCTTTTAAAAATAACCCTTGTGGGCCCCATTTGACGTAGCAAACGACCGTTTAAAATACGGGCTTGCGCCATTCGTCCAAATAATTTTTCGATAAAATGAGTATTCACATGTATAGTTTTCGAATTTAAATTAATTGATAAATCAAATTAATTCAAGAGTTTAAAGTCGCGCAAGCTCATTTGTTTCGTAGATTTCGTGTTTCACGAGATATTCTCTCGTTTTCAAGCTCGATTAGATTTAGGTAAGTTCGAAGAGATACTTTGGGAATAATAAATATAATTTATTATTTAAAATCGATCGAAAATATTTCAGGTTGCTAATTGAATGGAGATAAGTCCATATCGAGAAAAGTATATATGAAATACGATAAAACGAGTTGGATTGTGTATCGTTGCATAAAATGCGACACAATGAGAGTAGAAAAGAGTGGGAAGTTAAAACATGAACTTCCTCGAAGTTTCGTATTTTGTTTACGTTTTAAATCGTGAATTGAATATTTTAGTTACACGTTGGAAGCAGTTAACGTGTAAAATATGTTTTCGAGTGTGTTTTTATAAAAGTGATATAAAAACATTAATATGAACTCTAACATGAGTTTATTTAATTCTTTGTCATAACTAATTGAGTGTCGATTTTTATGTTTTACGAGAAAATCTATCGTTTCCGATTCAAATAGGTTCGGAAAAATCTAGGAGCGAAACTTAGTAACAAAATTTCAATAGTTTATTGATTTATTTTGTTTGAAATTTTACGGAGTGTTATAGTACCTACCCCTTATGGGGACCTCGTCCTCGAGGTTAAGTTTGTGTTACTTGCTTAGGTGATAAAATAAAGGTTTAAAGTTTAGTAGCTCGTTTGAAAACGTGACGTTGATAAATTTATCTGAATATTCGTTTGTTTGAAAGACATATAACTTTTCAAGAACTGTGATTTCCTCGAGATAGATAGTTTGTGTAAGATGTTTGTGACTTCGAGAGGTTTTAATAAAACAAGTTTTTACACTTTATGTAACTGAGACAACTTTTCAAAAGTCGACGTTTGACACTTCCTCGCATAAGAACTTTTGATAAAGTTTGACCAAAAATTTTCATTTCGTAAGAATAAGAAATTTTAGGAAAGTGTTACCACGAGTTTTATTGTTGTTACTAATGTGATTTAAGAAAATCCCGATGGTGAAAACGTTAACAAAATGTAGTTGGGTATGCATAACCTCATAAGTTACGAATGTTTAAAATTTACCGAGTATTTAAAATTTTAGAGAGAGCTTTGGCATATGTAAAGGAACTTGTTAAATCTCAGCTTTTGTGATGAAAACTTGTTAAACAAAGTTTTAAACGACAACATGGAATCGGTTCCGTGTTGGAGATTTTTTTTTTTTTTTTTTTTTTTTTACTTTCAAAAGTCGTTTCAAAATTTCAAATAGTTTCAAATGCCTTAGCTTTTGAAGATGATGAGTCATTTTGTTTCAAGCATTTCCGTTAAAATGCGTATCTATTGTTTTCAAAACAAAGTGCTTATTTTTACTCCGAGGATTTGTTCTATTTACAAAAGAAAATATCGGTTAAAGTTTTTCAAAGGAAGTAAATAGTTTGCAAGGAAACTGCAGTAAAGCTTATGAAAAGGTTTGTACAACCACTTTATTGAGTAAGAAGAAAATACTCTTATTATGATAAATCGTAGTTTGTGGGTTTATTAAAGCAACAACTGGGTAGGGTGATTTTTAAAACAGCTGATAAAGTAATAGAAAACGGTTTATCAATAGTAGTGAAATATTTGGTAAGACACAATTCAGTTTATAAAATAACCCGTGAAATAATTTGTAAAATAGCTTATAAGAAAGTACTTTATTATTTGTCAAATAGTAGAAGATTTCGTAGTTCAATTAATATCAAGATGGTTTATAGGGTGGTAATAAAATAGTCAATAAAGTAAAGGCAAATAATTTGTGAGGTAAGAGTACCAAGCTTTATGGTTTTAAATCGGACAGTGGCTAAAACAGCTCACTAAAAAGGTAAAAATAGCTTATAAGACCGTAATATAACTTGCAGGAAAAATTCGTAATATAGTTTATAATTGCTATTGCAATTGTTTGTTGTTTCATAAAGTAATAGTAAATTAATCGGTTCATCACACTATGAGAAAATAGAAATAGTTTGCAAGGCATTAGTAAGGTCATTGTTTATAAAGTATTAATAAAGTCGTAGATTTTTGGTTTAATGGCACAGTAGTAAGACTTTTTGGAAAAATGCCCGTGAAGTGGTTGGTAAAATAGTTGAAAGTAGTTTGCGTTAGACAACAACGAAGTTTATTATTTCATAAGAGGGTAGCAGGACAGACAGTTGTTGTTTTAGAGGGCTGAGTGGAAGATTAGGGATCCGTTCCTAGAAAAAGTGACTTGAGTTGCAAGCTAACTCTTGGTATGCTTTTAGATCTTTTTAGTCGTTCGTTTATTATTTATGTTTAGCGAGGGGTTCTCTTTTTAGATGTCAAGGTGTGTTGTTCCTAGAACGGTTAGGGATGTAATCCGGTTCATCGATTAGGTACGAGTTTTGGGGTAGAGATGACATTGTTACCGCAGTGGATGACGAGACGACTTCGATCTCAACGTCTAAGAGAATGATAATAGGACGGAATGATGGATACATGGGTTGCAATGATTTAGTAATAGAGGTTTAATGATTCCGTAATGAAGACGATAAGTCGATGGGATGGGAAACAAAAGACATGGTATTGTAGCGACCCAAAAATATAATCTAAACATAGAGTAATGTCATGCGGTGAATAAAATTTTGTTAGTCGCGCATAATCCACTAAGAAAATCTAAATGGTAAATATAATCGTTAACTCGCATCATGCAACATTTCACTGGTTATGTATTATTTGCTAAGCAAATCTCATACATAACGTAGGCACAACGGGCGCGAAGTGGTGGCGTAAAGTGGTCCATTTCAACATGGATCATTGTGGTGACCTTGCGCGAAGTGGTAGTGTGCATCATCTGCCGGTCAAATCTCCATGCACGTTGCTAGTAAGATGTAGACGCGGAGGCGTAAGGTAGTGGTGTAAAATGGTCAGTTTAGAGAGTGTAGTAATGAGAAAAGCGTTCCACTTAGGAGAAAAAGTATCGTAGTGAGAAGATGTTGTGACATCAGTGTGTGATGTGTAGAAGTAAACTTTTATAACTCTTATGATGAACACACATGAAGATTTTATAATTTTTAGAAGTCAATCATGAGGTCAAGTAGACATACCAATATTATAACTACTTTCAAGATTGCAACATTCACTCGAGTCGACATAGGTGATCGGGTTATGTCTCATCGTCCTCGGTCGAATATAGGTGATCGCTATATTCACCCGAGGTTCAATGAATCTTGCAATGCTTAGCTTAGTTATACTAGTAACATGTCCTAATGACTTTAAAGTTTGGTATGAAAGACTGAACAATTATTTCATTTATGCTGGGGGAGAAGGCGAGCGCGATGGCACGTAAACATACATATAAGTAAGGCAATCATAGCTAATAGTGAGACTAAGTTGTCGGTAATAAGACACATATCTTAACAAAGATGACTTCAACGAGTCATAAGTGAGGCAATCACTTGCAAAAGGTGCATGTGGCGGTCATAGGATTAAGTTTTGTAAAGTGGTTATAGTCTAGGTTTTGAAAATTTGCTAGTTCTCTATAACTAAGGCTCGATACTCAATCTGTAACACCCCAAAAATGGTTTGCGTGAGGAAGAAAAAGTTTTGGGATGCTACTCGGTTGGATCATAACACAAGTGAAAATAATAGCTTTTTCGTAAAAGATTTCATTTATTGTAGTAAAACAAAGTTTACAAAATTTAATTGTTATGGATAAATGGCCCATTTACAAAATATGGTCCCAATTCATATATCGAGTCATCTATGACCATGCCATGCCAATGCCCAGCGCCCGAGTTAGCTATCGCCTTTTCATCCTCGAAAATACATGCTAAAAGTCAACACAATGTGTAAGATATAACTTTTCACATACACATCAAACCATAACACAAGGTGGCGAATAAGATGGAATTCTAGAGAGAAAGTTAGAGGTTTAGGGAACTTAGTGAGAGAAAGTGAAAGATATTATTATGAGCTCCAACTCTACCTTGGAAGGTAGAGTATTTATAGTCTTACATAACTCGCCACACTACGGTGTGGATCGTGCATACAATGGGTAAAGACCCGTCTGGTCCTCCACGGTGTTACTTAACTAAATAACTACTTAACTTAAAAGAACTACGACTACGAGCTTAACGATTACATATACTTGAGGTGACCGACTCTTTAATACCGGAATTTCTAATTCCTAACAATCTCCCAAAGGAGGTCACCTCAAACATGTACCAAAATTACATAGAATACAAATAGATGTAACATTAACAAGTGATCTAGTACTCTTGATGTAGTCCTTTGCTCTTGAGCTCGTAGTCATTGATTCTTCACATTGCATGTTTGGTTATTCCAAGTGGAGGTCTTTATCGATCCACGTGATAATAAGTTTGAGCCATCATTTGAGATCATCGGCTATCAACAATCTTTGACACATCCTTGTGGTGTTGGTATTTTGGATGTTGTGACTTTGGGACCGACATGCTCACATTCGGATCATGATATCTTCTCATCGAGTAGCGGAAGCTTATGTTGAATCATGATATTGGCAGCAGAAAGCGTAAGCATGGAGTGAAAATATCGAGTCATTGATGCACTAATCATGATTTCTTTTGAGATGAATGTGTTAAGTGAGCATGCGGCTATGGATTGACCGCTTCATTCTCGATCACCGCAAACGCCGGGCGCGCACTGCATACAACAAGCTAGTAACAAATCGCACGAAAGTGTCTTTGATCACTTCGTTGAATTGAGGTACACGCCCACGGTTCCTCGCTGATCAAGACAAGTACGCGCTCGTGATCGTAGGATTCTAAGAATCTCCTTGATGTGGTTTCGCAATGTTCTAGCCGTTCTCAAACCGAACATCTCAAAGAAGACAACACGGAGTGAGTGAACCAATAATATTAAGTCCACCGATTGATGAAAAGAGATTTGAAAAACAATCGTATTGCTCAATAGAAATTGTTTTAATAACGAAGGTTTTATTGAAAATCAATTATCAATCATAAAATACCTTTGGTTTGAAAATGAGTACACGGTCGATGTGCTAAAGAAAAGAGTTTATAAGCACAAAGACCGTTTTTCAAAGGTATCCGTCAATCCATAACTCGAACTGTGTTTGATTCAAGAGATTGAATCGCCCCATTGTTTCTGTCATTGTCACATGGTTGATCTATAAAATAGATCTCACATGCCACCTACCGTGAGCTTGTTTGATGTTGGCTCCGAAGGCTTTCCATCTTCATTGTGAATATGTAAACATATCACTCGGATGTTTCGCAATACCACAAGGATAATGCGAGGACTCAAGATATAATCTCTTTCCACATTGTGTGAAACAGAGAGTCTTCATTGAAAGTGTCCTAATGAGATTTATTGATGATCTCGTGGCTCTAGACTCAATTTGTGCATATTTGGATCCTATAACGGAGACTAGGAGAGGGTCTCCTTCTTCAATATCAACCATCTCTAAGAGAAAGTCGATAGATAATGTCGGTTCCCGTGAGAATGAAACAAGTCCTTTTAAGAGGAACTTGAGTGGTTTGGAAAGTTGAAGTGCAAGCGCCACCGGGTCCATGACGCCTTGTCTTCAATACCGATGTTACCATCAAGAGTATATGAATTGAACCCGGCCGCCCTAAGGTTGAATAAATGGAGGTTATTTGTTTTCACCCTTTTCTCATTCAATTCTTTTAATTCTTCAACCCCTTCAAGCTTACCGAGACTTCATAGCTAGAACCTTGTTGGGTTTATTCCAAGATTAGCTCGCCTTAGTCCGCACTCTTCCCATATCTCACATATCTCCTTTTATCATCATACCTAAGGACTTCTACACTAACTAGTGGATTGTCCTCGGTAGATCCCTCCGGTTCGGCGGATCATGGGAACCAATACCTAACCTTATCATCCTTATATCACCGTACATAAAGTAAAGTTGGTCGGTCAATTTGGTATTGTTCATCCGCCATTGGATCCAATTGAAAACCATTTGAAAATCAATTCGATACTTGTGATATATTATCAAAGCTTTTTGTACCGAATTGTTTTTGATATTTTAGAACGAGAACTCCCTCAACATGTGCATCAAGTATTGAAAATGTTTTGCACACGGAGGCAAGAGAAAGAATTAACTTTTGATTACCATTTTCTAAAGATATCAACATCACTTCCTCAACAAATCAAGTAGGTATAGCAATCCGGGAAGGATGAGGTTTCCATGAGTTTTGCTCCCCTCAATATGTGCCTCGAGGTTTGAAAAGAGTTTTGCACATACTAGAGGAACCGCACATTAGGATGAATGATCACGTTTCAAATCAAAGGTTTAAGATAGATGCTCCCCTCAACATGTGCATTGAAAAATTGAAATCGTTTGTCACATGTGAGAAGGATAGCATGTACATTCTTTTATAACCATTTACCGATTATCGCTTTAAACCAATTTAAATCACACATTCTCCCCGATCACAATTATCAAATCATTTGAGATTTGTGATCTCGTGATAGATTTAAATTGATTTTGAAAGCTTTTGAGGAGAATTGTGACTTGATTGTGAAAGTGTTTTAACCGATGTGGATTGGATTTTAAGACTTTAAACTCCATTTATAAAACATGCATGTATATCTTTTGAAAACAATTTTAATGCCAAATAACTTTTAATTTAATTGAAATCATTCTCCCTCAATCAATGACATAGGTTGTTGATTGAGAGATAGAGATTTTGACAAATAAGTCCCGATGATTATCAAAATAGAATTGAGTTATTTTTCAAAGCATTTGGTTTTCAATAGATAGGAGTTTATAGAATCGAGCATGGAATTTGAAAACATGGTAAAACATGGCTCGTTCTTTCTTTAAAAGCGGGTTATTGCTGAAAATGACAATAAACCATTTCTCTTTCTCCCAAAAATATTTTTGATTTTTGATTTTTTTTTTTTTTTTTTTTTTTTTTAAAGAATTCGAACAACATCTAAAGTCCCGTGTCATTCTTTGAATGACAAAGACAAAGACCATAGATATTATCGAACCGTGAAAACATGACAAAATGACAATATTTTTGAAGAATTTTCGAATTTTTCGATTTTTATGGATTTTGAAAGTTTTATAATTTTCTATTTTGTTTTTCGAATAACTATTTACAAGAGATAGATGAAGAAAGACCTTTACTCCTCTTCTTCCTCCTCAAGACGTTTGAGAGTTTCCGTTGAAGGCTTTTCAAACCAAGTCGTGGAAGAATAAACTCAAACGCTCTCTTGGAAGAGCTTTGGTGAAGATGTCCGCTAACCGATATTCGGACCTCACAAAATATAGTTCCACCACACCTTTTTCCACTTGTTCCTCGATGAAATGATGTCGAATGTCGATATGCTTTGCTCTTGAGTGTTGAACGTTGTTACATGAGAGAGCAATAGCACTTTTATTATCACAAGATGTAGGGATTTTGTTGAATTCAAAGCCATAGTCGATAATTGAGATCTCATCCATAAGATTTGAGCACAACAAGATGACATGGCTATGTATTAGCCTCTGTAGAGGAAATAGAAGTACTCATTTGCTTTTTGAAGACCACTCACAAGCTTATCACCCAAAACCGAGCACCTCCGACGTACTTCGACGTGTATCTTGACAACCGCATGATCAAGATCTCGTGATAGGTCGTTAGTGACATACCGGTGTCCTTCGGTACCATAGTCCCATATTGATGGTTCCTGGAGATACCGAAGACCCGCTTAATCGCTTCAAGGTGCTTTTTAGTAGGCTTAGCTCGGTATCTAGCACACATGCACACAGAGAACAAAATGTCCGGTCTACTAGCATGAGATACATCGTGGATCCAATCATACTCCTATATTTCGCTTGGTCAATCATGATCCCCGAGAGGTCCTCATCTAGTTTGGTTCGGTCAATCATGGGGTGTCAACAGGTCACTTGAATCAAATCCAAATTTCTTTAGAATCTCTGTTGCATATTTAGATTGATTTATGAAAATGCCTCCGGACTTTGAGAAATTTGTAATCCCAAGAAAATGACATTTGTCCCATCATTGACATTTGAAACTTTGAACTCATTTCATTTGAAAAACGATCACATTCCATTGGGTCACCGAGGCAAAAATAATATCATCAACATAAATTTGAACATGAATCAAATGTTTGCTCGACTTCGGTGAACAATGTAGGATCAATCGCCTTTGATGAATCCGGTTGATAGAAGAAACTATGAGAGTGTATCATACCATGCCCTGGAGCTTGCTTTAAACCGTAAAGAGCCTTCTTCAAACGATAAACGTGAGTAGGATGCTCTTGATTCACAAATCCTTCAGTTGGTGACGAGACGACTTCTTTAAGATCTCCGCTTAGAAATGCCGCCTTTACATCCATCCGATATACCACCATGTTCTTACTTGCAAGATTAGCCAAAAGATTCGATTGCCTCGATTCGAGCAACTGAGCAAATGATTCTTCAAAGTCTATACCTCCTCTTGACGATATCCTTTAGCAACCAATCGAGCCTTGTTTTTCAACACATCACCATGCTCATCAAGTTTTACTTTGAAGATCCATTTTAGAGCTATAATCATAGCACGCCTCGAGCGTGTACTAACTCCCATACATCAAGACGATCAAACTCATGAATTTCATCTTGCATAGCATTGAACCGCCTATCTTCATTCATGGCGGTTTTAACATCTTTTGGTTCGATCTTAGATAGTACGGAGTTGAAGAAGCACCATAAGGCATCGGTCATGCGAGTTGCTTCCGGTTGATACAGACGAGAGGGATTACCAATGATGTTGTCTAATGGATGATCGTGAGTCCATTTTCCGAGGTGTTCATGTGGCATTTGTTGAGGAACCGAGGTAGCGAGTCGATGTCTCCCAAGAAGATGGTTCATTGATGATCGTGAGTAGCAAATATGTTTTCAAATGGAGCATCTTCGTGAGTCGCAAGGGATTAACTTCATCATTGATGCTAGAAACATTTCCATGATGTACATTTCAAGAATGATGATTTGTTGATGAGATCAAGGATCGCAGCAGTGCTTCTTGACTTACGATATTGAAACCGATGGATTGACTTCATTCATCGGAATCGAGCATCCTCTCGTTGTGGATCAAGACTTCATTAGTAGTTGACTCATAGTATTCATCAAACATTGGATCAAACAATTTCTTTACATCATCTTCGATGGAGGTACATATGGTGTTTTTGAGAGGAGTTTGGAACAAGGGATGAACCAATAGGGTCATATGAAGTGCGGGTCCCGAATGGAGTGTCCAGAGCCATAGGACCACGCGATAGAAACTCTCTCGACTATCTTTATCAACCCATATGTAGACAATTTGAAGTGACCATCGATAAAGAAAACCGATATACCAAACTTGAAATCAAGAAGAATTCCATGCATTTGCATCTTAATCTCGCTTTGTGAATTTTAACTTCAATCTCAAATAAGTGATAATTGATTAACTCAAGTAATCGCCTTAAAGTGTGTCAATGCCCAACACGTGAATAGATAACGTCTTCAACTCAAAACCGGATGTATGTCGATCCACCGAATGAACCGGAACAAATGATTTCTAAAGAATATGAGCACATTAATGCATTCTTCCTAAAGGTATACATGTAGAGACCGGATAAAGAAGATCCGAAGATTCACCACAAATGTCTTCGAGCGATGAGAAGTCATTTTCCTTAATGTTCATGTGGTTGATTTACAGAGTGCACATTTGGAGAAGAACAATGAAACAATGATCCGTGAAGATTTGGCAAAGGAGTACCAAAGAGCGGATCACTATTCATGAGTGCAACTGCAATGATAGTCATTAACAATCCCGCCTTGTGAATGTTCATCAAGGAAATCGGAGATAAGGTTTCTTGAGTACTCATCAAACATATCTTTGAATCACAATGAATCCCAAACATTGATTCCCAATTATCCTTAGTAAGTGAAGCATTAGGCGTTGGAGGAGAGTCATCAAAATCAAAACAATGAATCCCGCTTATCCTTAGTATATTCACTCTTCATCAAAAGAATATACACTCATCATCATCAAAAATTAAGTCGATAACCATTATTCAAACATCCATCATCATGTAGAATATTTACTCTTTTCCCCTCAAAAATTGCATCCGGAGTTGCCATTTTGATTAAACAAGTGAATAAGAGTATACACCAATGAACGAGATCCACTTGATGACCGAATGAGCATGGAAAAACATGAAGCTTGTTGATGAAGAATGTAGATGAGTATGGCCATTCATGAGAGAAATTCTCTTTAGTTAAATATAAAGCTTTAACGTAAGAGGCGTGCACTTTTCTTTTCTATGAAGAACGGGCCTCAAGTGTTATCAAACGCAGACACCATTATGATGAAGAACGAGGCCCGAATCGATGTGAACAGACGTCATTGTTAAGAGCCCAATCATATGTTTAGAGCCGCCCAATCCAAATACCAAGGGACGATTTGTACGACCGCTTTGGACAATGTACGAAGACATAGAATTGGAAACATTGGATCCCCACGCCGATGGGTTCCTTTTGGTTAGCACAAACAGCCTTTGAATCGCCAGAAACCCTAGATGCAATGGCATTATCCCTAGGAGTCGAACTAGTAGAGGCATCGACTTAGTCAAATGACATTTTGTGCTTAATGGGATTATTCTACCGCTGGCTTCCAAACCTTAACAGCACTATTCTAGGCATAGTGGATCTAGTTAAAGAGCAAGGTTTGCCATTCGTGAATATTCGACTGTTGGCTTCCATCGAAATCCTACATTGGTAAAAACCTTCCCCGTAGGTTTCCGTGATTGCTTAACTGCTTTGCTTTCCAAACTTTCTTAACGGGTATGATTCTTAGATCTCGTAAATAACACATCACATTTATCATGATTACCGTAAAATAAACATTTTTACATGTTTTGCGAGACAAGATAAGGCCTCGAATTAATTTCAATAAGCTTAGAGCTAATACTAGAACTAACACGATTCTTTTGTTCAAATCAAACTTCTTGTCCCTATGGTGTTCTTTTACTTCCTTATCATGATCACTTTTAGTTTGCGTAATCCTATCCTTCTTTGCATTGCTTCTAGGTTTTGACCCGCTAACTTTAGTGTCAATCTTAACATCTCAGAGAAGTAACGATGGGAACATTACATGGCTTCACTACTTTTCGCATTTCCGGTCTAGAAGTGCTGGATCCAAATTCTAGGAGGCACATCAAAGGTTGCTTGCTTGAATTTTGACATGGAACAAGGCATATCAAGGGTCACATGCTTGGCTTTAGGCATAGAACAAGGCACAACTATTCTATCTTGCCTATTGCTAGATTTCGGACTTGTGACAATTACATACTCTAAGAGTTCCCGAGATCGTTTGGCATCCATGCATAGGCTATAGTACTATCAAAAGGTTTTTCTAATCTTTCATCTTCAACAATCTCACGGAGACCCTTCAAACTTTCCTTAAGGTATGAGAGATATGCTTTATGTGCAAGTTCATTATTCCTAATGGGCGGAGGAATATATAACATATCGATAGCATATTTATCACAATCGAAACCTTAGGAACAGAGTATTTGCAATTGGGATTGGCAACTTTCCTTTCACCTCACGCTTGATTCTCAATATCGTTAAGTAAAGAAGTTATCTTTTCAATTTGTTTATCATGATTAACTTTAAATGAATCACATAACTCTTTGTTTTGATCATTAACCTTTGAAATTTCAACTTTAAAACAATCATTTTCCTTTTGCAAGTTATCAATTATGTTTTGAAGTTGGAAATTCGAGAATCTAAATGTGGAGGCATATGGGAACCAACACATCCTTCTTTTCACCTTTCGCCAGAAATTTGGGCTTTCAATCTTTTGATCGTGTGGCAATGAGCTCGAATTTGTTCATCACGCTTGCTAATTTCAAAACTCGCATCAAACTCAGAGCATCGAGGATGTCTTGATATTTGAGGTTTTAACATTTTCTTTGAGATGTTGATGTTTTAATTGCAAAGCAAGATGTTCAACTTCTAATTTAGAATAATGTTTGACCAAGTTATCATGATCATCCTGTTCTATTTTCTCATGCAATTTTGAATTTGTTGTTTCAAGCTCAATGACACGATCATGGGAGACTTTAGAGCAACAGATAATTCATGAAATTGAGAAGCATCAATGGAACAATTTGTAGCAAGTGAAAACACATCTTGAGCAATACATTCATAAATCGATTCTCATTCAACAGTATGCAAGTTCTTCCTCTCAATCTCATTATATTTTAATTCTCTCATAATCACTAACCTCAACAATCATTGCATCAAATACCTTTTCCATTTCTTTAATATCGAATGCGCCCCTTTAAGACTCTCAAATTGATCTTTAGTTGTTTAAAGAAAGGCATGACCTCGCTTAAATAGCATTCTTTAGTTTGCTCAAAACCCTTTCCCTTCGCTTATACCGTGGGTGTGATCCTTTTCACAAGTTTTCTCAAAATCAACAAATAGTTGAAAGATAACATATTCATCGATTAAGGTCTTGCTTTTAGTGGCAAGAGATCTAGGAACTAAGTGCATTGGTGTATTAGGAGGATACACAGTTGATTTAGGCGCTTTCTACAAGGGGATTCTTTTCAACAAGATTTTCACTTTTTGCATTTCCATATCCTTTTCCGTAACACTTGTTCGTGGGGTTAATAGAGTCCGAGGCTTAAACTTGTTCAAGGAGATCCAATTTTCTTTAGTGTAATTATGGGGTTTGATCGTTATGTTACTCTTTTTACACTTAGGATCATTTAGCTTCTTATCCATTATCTCCCTAGATGCAATATCTAGTTTTCTATCTTCCTCAAAGGCACTCAATGCAACTAGGTGTCTGCTCTAGGTTTAAGAATCTCATTTCCATCATAGATTACACTTTGAGTCGCTTTTGCTTTCTTACCATACTCGTGGATTGGGTTTATCTATAATGGGAACACCGTGCTTATCGCTAAGACTCGTGCTTAGTGATCATGTGAGCAAATCAATGGTATTCCTTGTACGCATAACTTATTTTCAAGCTTGTTTTTCAAAGTTTTTAGATTGGAAAATCATTCAAAAGTTTTGATTCCTTAGCTTTGAATTCTTGCTTGAGCATTATAACATTTTCTTGAAGTTCGTGTTTTGCTTAGCGCTTTGGAAAGCTTTTCTTGTAAGGAGTTTAACTCTTGTTTTAATACTTCTTCTAAAATTACTTTTTCTAATAATTGTACGATTTGGATATCCATCTCCCCGCTCACGAGTGGTAAGTTCAAACTTAGCACGTTGTTCAGATATGGCAACTTGATCCTTATAGGTATTGAGTTCATGGTCAAGGAATCATCAGCACAAATGCGGTGTACTCATGCAATCCATAATCATCATTTTGAGAAGAAGATGCATACCTAGGTACCGCAGAAACTTTCATGCAAGTTTCCTCTCAGATTAACGTGCACAGTTGTGGCCGGTGCATCTCTATCTTGGGTACATCCAAGCTTCCATGTAGCTCCTTTGCATTAGCTTGCACGGGTTGTGACCGTGCACCTCTCTCTTGTGGACATGAGCATGAAGATTCTATTTTAGCATTGTCCGACTCATCATTATTTGTTTTCTAACATTCTCGCATTCAAGACCACCCGATTCTTCACCGTAAACATTACCCAACTTATCACAACAATTTTTCAACCGCACCGACACTCATTCACGTCTTCATTCTTTTGTGTAGATTCTTCAATGAACTTTTTCATATTATCCATGAGTTGGATAAATGTCTCAATGAATTCTCGAATTTCCATTCCAAGATGTTTTTGAAGGAAATTCCAACAAGTGTTGATTGTAATGTTGAATATTCCCACCGATGAATGGTCAAATTGTTTGTAGATTACTTGAAGAGTCGACCGAACCATCTTTTGAACTTCTTCATTGGTAAGTTGCGCTTTAAATGCTCTAAGTTCAACAAAGAAGCTTCTTGTCAATGTAGGTAAGTCCCGCGGAAAAGAGCACTACATGTTCGATCCCCAACTATGGATAACAACCGTATGAGGTGCGATGAAGTAGTTGATAGGGCTCAATGTTGCATTCCATTTGCATGGCATTTCGTAGGTGTGCAATTCATTCTCATTGTACTCGTAACATGAAGATCTCACATCCTCGTTGTTTAATTCAAACATCTTTGATCGTTCAAAGGTAGCATCCATTATCATTATAATCCACACCATCATACAATTTAAGCACTTCGAAATCACTGTGGTCGAGAGTAAGACATGATGTGGTAGAATGCACGGATTTTACAAGTCTATGATTTAAACCGAGAAATAGAATCTTCGGGATTTTACTAAAATCAAGACTAAACCGTTAAGCAATGACGAATGGAATGATAGACAATTGTGTGTTAGGACATATGATTGTATGTAGGATTAGCAGAGATGTTGTTTGGTTGTGATTCGGATTGGTTTATGCCCGCTTTTCCCGAGAAATTTAGGTCTAAAACTTAAAACCTCAATAACTTCGTTCGAGCGGATTTAGACCTCAAGATTAGTTCATTCGGCGGTCTATTCTCCTCGCTCACGGTCGCTTTGATGGGTAGAACGCTGAAAACGGAGTTACGGTTCAAAAGTTATGGCCGCTTGAAGTTTTGACGGAAAAATCAACCAAGTCGCTACGAATTCTTGAACCAAGTCGCTAACAACTAATTCGCTACACGCCTAAGTCGCTAGAGTCCCAAGTCGCCAATGTAAAAGCAAGTCGCTAAGTAGTAACTCGCCATGCACTCAAGTCGCTAGCCAATTTTGTGCAAGAATTGCCACACAAGTCGCTAGATATGCAAGTCGCTAAAGAGCAACTCACATGCACTCAAGTCGCTACCATTAAGTCGCTAACCGTAGTGGAGATTCCACTACTTGTATTTTAACTCGCTAGCTCTAACTCGCTAGCTTTTATAACCGTAAGTCGCTACAAAACTATGAAGTAAGTCGCTACCAAGAAAACAAGTCCGAGAGCTAAGTCGCTAGCTTGAAAACCAAATAACCTTCACTTTTCAATCCAAAACAACCCAACCAAGATGATTCAAGCTACCAAATGAAAACCTAAACACTTTTGATGATTCTAAACATAAAAGTACCAACAAAATTCAAACTTTAACACAAGAAATCAACCAAATGATGCAAAACCACTAAACTTTTTCAAACTCAAAACCACCTAAAACCACTATAAATCCAAAGATGTGCAAGATATGATCTAACCATGGCTCTTGATACCAATTGTAAGATATAACTTTTCACATACACATCAAACCATAACACAAGGTGGCGAATAAGATGGAATTCTAGAGAGAAAGTTAGAGGTTTAGGAACTTAGTGAGAGAAAGTGAAAGATATTATTATGAGCTCCAACTCTACCTTGGAAGGTAGAGAGTATTTATAGTCTTACATAACTCGCCACACTTGGGCCTGGATCGTGCATACAATGGGTAAAGACCCGTCTGTCCTCCACGGTGTTACTTAACTAAATTACTACTTAACTTAAAAGAACTACGACTACGAGCTTTCTAACGATTACATATACTTGAGGTGACCGACTCTTTAATACCGGAATTTCTAATTCCTAACACAAGATTTTCAAGTTTAAGATAAGCCATGGGCTACGTTGTTATATGCCCATAAATGATAGTTGATATTATTGCACTAAGCTCATGACACCAAACTAACCGCATACACCTAAATTATCGTGTAAGTAAACAAATTGCCCTCCGAGATGTAATAGCCAATTACATAGAGATACCAATATAGTGCGCCCGTTATTTCCGATAACCGAGTCGGGTCACAATTCTCATAGTACTATCCACGATATTTATGCTCACTGCAAGTGATTAATGGTTCATGATGTAGGGACTTTGGCAAACAACTTAGGCAGAGTCATAATATCAAGAGTACAAAGAAATGCTTTTCAAGCAATTGTGATCATAAAAGCAAGAGTAGCATGTATTCTCCCCAAGGAGTTTATAAAACAGCTTAAAAGAGTAAAGTGGGCTATGAACTCACCTTAGTCCAAGTAATGCAAGAATTGATATTATCACAACTAGCATCGAGAATTGAAACAAGGTAGAATCAAGTGTGGCATCGCATAATGACCCAAGAGTACAACACAATGGCTCGCCATCGCCTTAACCTAGTAGTGTAAGGCTTATCTCGTGATACGATCGTAAAGTAATTGAGTTTTCAAAAGATACCTGTTTTAGTTTTCGTGGATTACTCGGATTAAGGTTTGTTTAAAAGTATAATATATCGTATCACAAAAGTTTATCATTAATGTTTCGTGTGGTGGTAAGAAAACAAGGCTCGACAAGTAACTCACGCCAAATATAACTCACACTAAAGCGTAATGTATATCCCCATACATTATAAGAATAGTCAAGTAGTTTTGACCAAGACTCAAGAACACACACCAAAGCATAAAACATATATAAAGGAACAAAAAAAAAAAAAAGTAAGAATCATCTAGCAATAAAACAAGCAAATGGTTGAGCCGTAGGCATTTATGTTAAGCTCTAGATAGTTTAGAAAAGTCAATTAGACTTTATAAGAAACTCTAATTATAATAACGTTTCATAATTTTTATAAAATTGTTGGGTTTTATATAAATAAAAGGATTTTCAAATAGAAGTATAAGTTTAATAAGTTTTTATAAATTCGATATGATGCGTCTGCTTATACAATATTTCGTGTTAATGACTTTAATGAAAACTTGATTTTTAAAACAATATATCCCATCGATTTATAATTTAACATGTGTTCTAGTTAATTACTCCAACCCGCTTCAATAATAACTTAACTAAATAGTTTTAGTAGTTAATCAAATTTTTAGATTATGTATTAGTTATTGGTTTTGCCACTTATCATTAGTTTCATCTCATATATTGGTCCATACGAGTAGAGTCTAATTTATCACCTCCGCCTCGAGTCCAAAAGTCCGATATAAGTCCAATATACGTAAAGTTCAATAGCAAGTGTCAACCACGAGTTACCAAACGCACTAATGAACCGCATGAGTCAACAATTTACCAAGGTTAATCTAATATTCCAACATCAATAATATTTATCCAACATTATTTTACAAGACCTCTACTGCTACTAGCTTTGGTCCTAAACTTGTGGTCGGACTTCGTGAGTCACGGCTCATACCCACGACACTTTTAACATTTTCATGGCCAAGAATAATTACCACAAGCTAAGACTCAAACACGCCTTTTGGTCGACAAATACGCAGATCCAAAACCACCCAAGTCCGGTTCAAACTCAAAAAAACAATAATCACAAGAACGAATATATGTACGAAATAAAATAATCACACGGAATAAGCATGGAACGGGTCCGAGTCAACTCAACTCGTGAGTTGAATCGACGAGTCAATCGACTCGGAGCGAGTCACGGTGAGTCGCGAGCCAAGAATAAAGATCCACCACGATTTAGTTAAAACATTACGCTTTTGTTTAGGTTTTGTATTAAAACGTTTTATTAATTAAAACCGCTTAGGTTTTTATAAAATGATGATTAGGAAATATTAGTGGCGTGGCCTTACCAAACGGTAGGAGAAGAGGAGGAGGTGGTGGTCGCAAATGGCAGGAGATGGTGAAGCGGTGGTACCACCAAACAACTCAAATGAGCTCCTTATGCGCCCAAACGCCCAAACTACCCTTGGTCTTGATCTACGCTGGTAACTAGAAAGTGGGGTCGAATTTGGCCGGAATCATGAGCGCTACGGAATATTTTCCTGGGTGGTGGTGATATATTATGTGGGAAACCCTAATTATTGGGCTTTTATACCCCTCGAGGGTGAACATGGACAAAAGAAAGATCGGGGCGATGGTGTAAATTAACCGGGGTTGTTTTGAAACCTTTAATAATCTTTTAAAATAACCCTTCAGGGCCCCATTTGACGACGAGTAAACGACCGCTTAAAAATACGGGCTTCATGCCATTGCGTCCCAAATAATTTTTCCGATAAAAATGAGTATTCACATGTATAGTTTTTCTAATTTAAATTAATTGATAAATCAAATTAATTCAAGAGTTTAAAGTCGCGAAGCTCATTTGTTTCAGATTTCGTGTTTCACGAGATATTCTCTCGCTTTCAAGCTCGATTAGATTTAGGTAAGTTCGAAGAGATACTTTGGGAATAATAAATATAATTTATTATTTAAAATCATCGAAAATATTTCCGTTGCTAATTGAATGGAGATAAGTCCATATCGAGAAAAGTATATATGAAATACGATAAAACGAGTTGGATTGTGTATCGCTGCATAAAATGCGACACAATGAGAGTAGAAAAGAGTGGAAGTTAAAACATGAACTTCCTCAAGTTTCGGTATTTTGTTTACGCTTAAATCGTGAATTGAATATTTTAGTTACACGTTGGAACGGTTAACGGTAAAATATGTTTTCGAGTGTGTTTTATAAAAGTGATATAAAACATTAATATGAACTCTAACATGAGTTTATTTAATTCTTTGTCATAACTAATTGAGTGTCGATTTTTATGTTTTACGAGAAAATCTATCGCTTCCGATTCAAATAGGTTCGAAAAATCTAGAGCGAAACTTAGTAACAAAATTTCAATAGTTTATTGATTTATTTTGTTTGAAATTTTACTGAGTGTTATAGGTGTGTCCAAGGATATTGGTATCCTTGATGATGTCATAATAAGGAGTGGGTCTCCTTGGGATAATTGTTGTGTAGTGTTGGGTAGTTGTTCCTCATTTGTAATGGAACTCGGTATCTAGCCTTGTACCGATAAAGTGTAGGCGACGCAGATAGGTGTGGTTCTACCTGTGGAAGAACCCGTGTCTAGCCTTGTACCGAAAAGAGTAGGTGACATTGTGAAGGCTTCTCCGCCATAAGGAGTTGGTGTCGCAGAGTGACTACTAACCTCGAGTAGTGACTGGGAGTGGAGTAGGCAAGGAAGGTGTCCTTGTAGTCAACCGCTATAAACACTCGTGTCGTGGTTTTGTGTTTCTTACTTTACCTTTGCATTACATATTTCCATATCTATCTATCAACATCCAATATACACATCCGAATAGATTGACATAAGTCGATCTAATTATTTTAAACGAAGTTTTAATCGGTAAAACTATTCAACCCCCATTCTAGTTTTCCACAATTGGCATCGAGCTTCGCTACCAAGTTTCTTAAGAGTATATTGTACTTTTAAAAACTTAACACGATCTATGTATGTTTGAAAACTACAAGGAAGGAACTTCCTTAAAACAAAAGGTCACGCTTTAAAAATCATCATATTTTATAATGTTGGACAATGATAGATCGTTCTAATATTTTCCTTGTTGAGAATTCTCCATACTTGGATTTGGGCATCCTAAGAAGATTATGAAAATTTCTCTCTAAATACTTCTTTCCTTAAAAAGAATATTTAGCGAAGGTATGATCTTTAATAAATTACAAATATTTTTTTTTCTTTCTAGATAAATTAATATGGTCTTCCTTTTAATCATGATTAAGTTTTATTAGTATCTTTACGCCCCTTAATAATTACTAAAGTAGTTATCTATATTGAACTCATCATCAAGAATAGTATTCTTCGTTGATATCTATAGACAAAACTACAAACTAGTGATAATGATATCTCGCTATTCGAGAGCCTTGATCATCCTCACATAAGGATTATTGACATTTCATCTATGTCAATAAGTATCCATGTGAAATTTCTCACATTATGATAAATGGGATTTTATCATAATCTTTGAAAACTAACCAAAGAATTATGATTTATTCATAAAAAGGAACCTCACAAATAAGACTAGTACAACCCACAAAACCCCAAACCATAAGTTATAGAGCATAAACATCGACCCTAGGTAATTTAGAACTCCCAAACCAAAATTATCAAGGATCTCTTGTCATCAAATTGCCGATATGCCGGATCCTCGAGTTTGAACTAGCGGATCCTCATTCAAGGGATCCATGCAATGTAAGACCGCACAAGTAAGAAATGATCACTGTGGAAGTTCTACTACCTACTCTACTCTATCAAGACTCACGAACATAAACCTAGTTACTGTTCACAGAAGCAAATTAATCATCTTCTTCAAGCAAAACAATCTCTTATGTAAGTATAATCTTCACTACATTGTTCCTTGATTCCTAGGATTACAGTTTTCATCTTTAGAAGTTGAGCTCAAATGGGTTTGTCACAATTTGTTACCACATTGATAACACTCAGATTGTACATGTTTTCAGTAGCGTTATGTGTGCTTTTGTATATGTTATTTGGTTACATTTGTATGATTTCAGTGCTTAATCGCATCAAAAGATGTTTGTCTAGTTTTATAACCAAGAGCGAGGAAACGGAAGGAAAAGTAAAGGAATGTTCAACAATTAGAAGATTCTGCTTTGTGAAGCATGTCAAGCACAAATCAAGATCTCAAGTACCATTGAAGACCATAGTGATTGAAGAACCAAGTTCTATAAGTCAAAACAAAGTAAAGATCAATTTTCCGTAACTCGTGAAGACTAACCTGATCGCTTGCAATAGCAACCGTGTCGCTTGAAAATGACCAAAAGTGCCCAAGACGCCATCCAACCGCTCGGTCGCCGCATGAACCGAACGGTTGAACTTTGTAGAAGACCAACCGGATCGGTTGGTCATTTGACCGATCCGTTGGAGAGCCTGCTTCGCGCAAATTCATCACTAAGTTTCGTGGAAAACTAGAAGGGGGGTTGAATAGTTTTAGCAATTTAAAACTTCCTTTTAAGTATTTAGATCGACTTATGTCAATCTATTTGGTTGTTTATGTTGGACGCTGATAGATAGATATATAAACGTAATGAAAGATTAAGAGTAAAAGCACATCACCACGACACAAGTATTTATAGTGGTTCACCACAAGGACACCTTCCTTGCCCTACTCCACCCTCGAGTCACATACTCGAGAGTTCGTAAACACTACACCAACTCCTTATGGCGGAGAAGCCTTCACAACGCCGCTTACACCTTTTCCGCACTAAGCTAAATACCGAGTTCTTTCACACCAAGCTAACCACACCTAACACAATGTCGCCACCCTTTATACTTGCTAGGCTAACCACCGAGTTCTTTCACACCAAGGAGAACTAATCCTATCACAACGTCAGCCTACCCTTTATTAGGTACTAGGCTAAGCACCTAGTTCCATTACTATGGAGGAACTACTACCCTTCACAACACAACATCTAATCTCAAGGAGATCCACCCTTGTTACAACACCATCACGGATATCACCATCCTTGAAATAAACAAATACTTATATGTATAACGATGCACCTCATCGATTATACGACCTAGGCATTCTTTCTATTGCTACTTGATTTGATTCTTAGGCATCCTTCACTAATGCCTTTGACACAACGCTGGCACCCTTCACTAATGCCTTCGCCTTGACACCTTTATCATTCTTCACTAATGCTTTTGACACGCATTTACAAGCATCTTCAATAATGCTTGCCTTGACACTTTCGCATCCTTCACTAATGCCTTCAACTCAACATCTACTTGAGGAAGAAAGAACTATCAACAAGAGAACCTCGCTATCTTGATGATGACAAGTGTTGGGAATTATAGATTTGATGATTACAAAACCACGAGCAAGAATGAAGAAAGAAGAAACAATGAGGACCTAATATGTAATAGTTAGCTTTTCTAGTAAGCTGTTGTTTGTAACCTCCTCTATTATATAAAGAGGATGGCGGCTAGGGTTACATTCATCCTTTCATTTCATTTCATCAAGACATCTCCTAATGAGAGTCTAGCAAACGACAGAGCATCTTGTAGTAGTAGTAGTAGTATTAGTTTCTTTATGTTTTAATAAAGAAAACCTTATTAGTGATGTTGCTTGTGTTGTTTCTATTCCACGTGCATCTAATCAATCAATATTGCTCATACCCTAGTTGAGTTCGGATCTTGGATTTAATAATTGGTTTCGAGCGGGTGGCTCTCGATCTAGGGTTTATAAGGTTTTCATGTCATTAGGGTTTTATGCGCAGATCCAAAATAAAAGAGGCAGCAGACATTGCATACCGGTTTGAGAAGCAGATCCGATGATGATTATTCATGGTATTGACTTTTGCTTATGCTTCAAACAGTAACCTCGCACCTATTTATAGTCATCATTCATTATTCGGTTCCACTTGTTTCTTGTTCCTACCACATCAATCATGTGGGTCTTGATACATGTGGGATGGGATTTTATTTGATACGGTACATGGGATATTGTTTTGATATTTATGGTTCACGCGAGGTACTTTTTGATGTGCTTGGTCCTCATTTTTCCTATGTAATATTATTGATGGGTCATATGATTGGTCGATGTGGGCTAGTACACATATTAATTGATTGGTCACATGATATCCACCGATTGGTCGTGAATTGCAGCATGTATGTTGATGTCGGTCTCGTATTGTTTGATTGGTTAATCGATAAGTGGGTTTTGTTTTGGTTTATGAGATCACTTTGGTATATTATGGGATTCCATTATCGTCATCACATGGTCATTTTGTGTTCTATGCATTTATCGTCACAAGGGCCCCATATGGTTGGTGATTTTACCATCGATCTCATATTGGTTCCATTATCACGACGAAATCACGTGATGTTTTTTTTGAATTGATATGTGAAACGATGGGTATACCGCTTTTGATGATTATTTTTGACTCATTCGTGGTTCTTGATTGTGTTTTAATATATTGTGGATCGGGTCACATGGGTTCTCGCATAAGGGTCGCAGAAATGGTTATTGGTTTAACATGGTATGTCACGCGGGTTACATGGATTCTACTCTTGTGCCGCCACGCGTGGGTTGTATTTCATTTCTTCCGATTTGGTCGATGTCGCTTGTAATTTTATTGGAAGATGTCACGATGGGTCCGCACATGGGTTGATTTATGTGAACTTAATTTTGGTCGTCTATAATTTATACCGCTCATGATCGGTTGTTGTACATGTTAATGTTGATCTTGATGCTGATCTTCTAATGTTTTACTAGTCTTGGTGAGTTGAAATTTTATTCAACGATGAACCCTAGTAATTAACATATTTTCGCTTGATTTTGTGTTCCTACCGGCTGCATATTTTGATCCGTTTTGGTTTCACGACCGTTTCTCATCAAGGTTTTGGTTTCACGACCGTTTCTCATCAAGGTGCAGAGTCTTATCATATCTCAAAGTGAGTGCACTTTTGAGATAACTTGTTTGTACGTTAATGATGTGACAAAGACTTGATGATTCTAGTGAAGGGGTGAGATCTACAAAAGTACTTAATGCTCGATTTGCTATCACTTTAAGGAGTTACATTGTAGTGCTCAATGTTAGTGAAGGGCGAGATCTATAGAAAATGTGCTTAATGCTCACATTTGCTAGTGTATCATCCGAGTTTGGAGTCACGGATAGTACAAGATATAAGACGATGCTTTGGTGTTTCACCGGTAGACTATTTTGATGTCACGACTTGACTTCTCTCAATGTTATGCTTTATTTATTTTGTTTTGTTGTAAAATAAAATAAAATGAGATGGTTAGTATAATTTTAAGGGAAGCTTATGGTTTATATACTTACTATCTACATGCAGTAGCAACTCAGAATTTTCATAAGGTAAAATGACTATTTTACCCTTTGACTTCTTAAAAGTTGACTTTGACTTTTACTATTTGACTTTTACCGTAACGTAAAAGCAATAATGTAATCGTAGTAACCAAGAATTTCCCAAGTTAAATAATTCAACTGTTTTGAATTATTACACTCTAAATATTTTGTTCACCTTTGGCTATAAATAATTATTTAAAGTTGTGACTTTAATAATTACGAAAGTTTAATCGTAAACTTTCTCATGGTCAACACAAGACTACGATAAGTCTATGTGTTCAAAATACTCTATTTTTATCAATAGTGATATTTTATATGAACTATTGCCACTTCGTTATTTTTACGTAAATATTTTACTCTTTACGTAATACGCGTGCTCGAACCTACGTTATTAGGTTTTAACAACATAGACGCACCCAAATAGACTTATCACACTTTTAATATACCTAGTTGGAGTATATTAATAAGTTTTAATATTTTCATAAGTATTATATTTTTATGTCACCCGATTTTAAGTTTCGTGACTTAAGAGCTTAACATTAGTAATTACCGGGACCAAACTACACTCCGTGGCTCAATATTATCACAAAATGATAATAAAACAAAACAAACTCACCAAATTCTTATCTTGGTTTGCATATGAGTGATTCACCAAGACAAGAAAGTCTTGGTGATATCTACTTTACATAAGATGTGTACAAGTGGTGATTAGATCTTAAGTTACTTATACCATTTTTCTTTCTTCTTTCATTTAGTAAATAAAAAGCTATCATCTCTTTCTTTCTCTCTTGATTGAACGAACACAAACAATCACCATCACCATCCATAAGTTTAATTCAAGACATAAGTTTTACAAGAAAGATGAAAGTGTTGATAAGCTCTACATAGTCCAAGTATTGTTTTGGTGATTCCAAGCTTGTAACAAGAGTTATTCAAGGTATTTAGGGGCTGAGATAAATGGGTATTTACAAGGTTCACATAAAGATTTACAAGGCTTGGGATAAAGATTCAAGACAAGGGTGAAGATTGGAAAGGGTTTAGGATTGATTATTCTAGTAACTTGTCATCCTATCCTTTGTAAGGTTTGAGTTTATTTTCATATTCATTCAATATGGTTGTAATAATATTTATTGGATGTAAATTTGATATAAGTTGTATATGTAATATGGCTTGATTGATGTTGTACATGAAGTTTGTAACATGAAAAGAAGCTAAAACAAGCCTTAGGTAGGTTTTGTAAGTTGAAATCTGGAACAAGCCCAAAGATTGATTAAACTGATCATCTCAGTAAACTTTGAGGTTAATTCAGTAAGATAGGCTTGTAGAGCTATGTCTTATTGTCGTTTCGCCGGGTGGCGTACCTCATAACTCATCCCGATGAGTAAATGAGAGCCAAAATGGCAAAACATATCAAAATCTGCACACCAGACTTCATTTGGGAAAAGCTCATGGTTCTGTTCATTTCTGGAAGTCGACTCAGTTTTATGAAATGTAGCTAAGACATAAACTTGAAGTTTGGCGAAAGCCTCGTGTCAAAACAAGTTGTAGAACTTAACTTATGGTCGTTTTGGCAGGGCTGAATGTGCAGCCAAACTTTCTGCAATGAAATATAAGTAATTACTTGTAATTAGACTAATGATATAAATAAACTTTGGACTTTGGACTTGATTAAGCTTGAGAACCTATTGGAGGAAGTAAAACTAAAACTTGGGCTTTTGAATCACTTAAAAGGACTTATGGTTAAAAGTTATGGCCAAATGAAGATGACTAGAGTGAATATGTTGTTGGATCAAAAGTTGTCAAACGATTTTAAAACGCGATTTAAACCCTTTTCTCGTCCGAATCAGCAAAAGTGTAAAACACGAAAGTTGCTCGGAATGAAATTTTCTTCAAAACTCGAGCACGACGCTGAAAGTGAACGAAAAGTCTAAAAACAGCAAAACTACACGGACCTGTTGTGACCAGAAAAAACAGCCATGGTTAAAGAAACTTAGTTGTATTTTTGATCCTTTGAGACCAAAATAAAGTCATGGTTAAACCAAGACTAATGTCTCAAACTATTTTAACTTGAATATAACCACTAGATATAACCATAATTGTTATTTCAAAGTTGTTTAAACATAGTTTAGCCACACGGCTAGTTTGGACTTAATGGTCGAGTCTTGTTTAAAAACTTGGTTCATTGGATGGACTTTGCTAGACTTTGGCAAACTATTTTTGAAATAACCATATGACATGTTAAATTACTTCACGACACACAACTTATATCATCATATTATCACATAAGTTCCTCAATAGTCTTTGACTAAACACGACACATGTGTTATACAACATTTGTCTCACAAATACTTACTTATAAATGATAAGTACTACAATAGTAAGGAATTTCATTATCATAAAGAGGCCTCTTCGGGTGTCGATCGACGAGTTGTGGATTTACGATTTAAAGTGTCCTGCTCCTCACACGCTCACTACACGACCTCTTGATTTTGATAGCCCGAACGATGGTACGAGGTTATTTATAAAAGGGCTATAAGCCAAACAACACTTAAGGGATACATCAACTTAAGATTCATGTACAACATCATAAGCCAACATACTACATATACTTGTACACTTATATCGTACATTATACTAAAATGTGAATACTATGCTTTCAGAGGTAATCATTAAAGATCGTGATCTTGTCATACTCACCGTTGATAAACATTATATCGTTACACCGATGTCGATCAAGACAATGAGTTTCATAGCCCCACTTTTGTTTAACTGCTTTATAAACTCTTTGGGGAGATACATGCTACTACTTTTACTACATGCTAAAATGCTTTATTATGGACAATTACTTGAAAACTGAATGCCTTGACTGTATTATTGCATACCACTAAGTTGTTTATGCCAAAAGTCCCCAACATCATGGACCACTAATCACTGGGAGTGAGCGCAAATATTGTGGATAGGCCTATCGGAATTGACGAACCCGTCTATGTTATCGGAAATAACAAGGCGCACTATATTTGAGATTATCTAGGTATAGGGCAAAATACCTACCCGGGGCAAGTTATTTATCTATATATATCGTCCGGTGATATATATACAACAGTCAGTCGTGAGTGCCATGAGCTTAGAGCAATAATAACTTTCAAGAAGATAATTGTACACATTGCAATTATACTACAAACTATATTGTCCATCATCGCTTTCAAACCTATGAGGTTTTTATCGTTTGTATTGACCGTTAAGCAATCAAACGCACTATGGGCGAGCCTACTACTTTGATAAACTTGATATCTTGTGATCAACTGCTTTTGCTTACAAACCTATGAACTCACTCAACCTTTGTGTTGACACTTTTAGCATGTTATCTCGTGTTCGAAAGGAATTAATGGCATGGCATGTGAAGGCGCACGGAAAACATTTTGAAGACAATGCATATATTATCATTCAAAACATTACAACTTTTATGTTGTACTTTTTATATTGTACAAACTTGTGGGACCGGTTTGTAAACTCGATATTTTAATCGAATGATAATTTATTTCAAAACGCCTCATTTAGAGTCGTCAGTAACTTGTGCCGTGAACTATGAAGTAATACCCAATGACACAATCTTCCGCGCGATAATTTTGGGGTGTTACGATTGGTATCGAGCTTCATTATAGAGAACCAGTTGCATTTAAACCTCGACTATAACTACATCTTATGTTTAAGCCGTAACACTCATTGTTGTCTTCAACATTCTGTGCGCCATGCCTACTGCTTATCACAATACCGTATTCTTTATATAAAGATTGTTTATATAAATGATTGACAATGATTGACTAAACATAGCTACATATGCCTATTCCAAGGCATTATGGTTCAACCAGATATCCCCGATCATGTAGATTTTGTGATCTACGAAATTTTCTTAGACATTGTAGTTGATACAATGGTCTCACTACTATTAAGACATTGTAAGTATGCAATGGTCTTCCCTATATCTCAAACATAGTGAGATACACAATTGACTTAGATATATCTCAAACATCGTGAGATACACAATTGACTTAGATATATCTCAAACATCGTGAGATACACAGATGACTTAGACATATCTCAGACATCATGAGATACACAACTGGCCTAAATATATCTCAGACATTAAGAGATACACAATAGTTTTATCTATTTCTCAGACATTGTGTGTGTGCACAATGGTCTCACTGGTATTTCTCAAACGTTGTGAGAAAACCATTTCATAACTATGAACTCACCGACTCTTTTGAACACTATGTTGATTCTCTTTAATTATTTAACTCCTCGTCTTCGAAGATGAGCGTGAACATTCATTCCATACTCTTGGAACACTTACGAAGTCTCATAATACACCACCTTGTAACTCATCGATTAAGTATGAGTGTTGTGTCGGAAATTCTTAAGTAGGATGATTTGGAATGTCCTTATCTAAATGGACTGGGACGCCTTTTCATTTAAATAAAGAAATTGTAAATCGCCGAACCATAAGTTTATGATTTCTTACTTACATAAATTGGGACGCTTCTTTATGTAAGTAATGAATTATAAATGAGTGGGCTTAATTGTATCCGATATGACATGAGTATGAACTCGAACTCGAGAATCACAAGCATTCTTTGAAAAGATTTAGAAAACACGAATGTGTTTTAACACTCAGCAAAAATCTTAAGACCTCATTTGAACAACCTAAGTTCATTCTTAAGATATCAGTTTTGATATTACAAATCCTCACAAACATGGATCGTTTGTTAAGCGAACGAAATTGGTTAAAGTTAATTGAAACCCGACCTGATAGAATCAGATGTTTCAAGAACATAATTGAAACCCGACCTGATAGAATCAGATGTTTCAAGAACATAATTTGGTTGCCACAGATTTGATTATGCATGAGTCGCATAAGTCAAAGTATTCCATATTATTGTGGAGCTAACGTACTTGTTACACTCTTGAACTAATGGACTTAGTTCAGTCTCAAACTAACATAATGGGTACGATGTCCCATTATCCATCACATAAGCTTTCCCATGAGCTCCTCCGATTGGTTGCCCATTATTTTGAGAACATAATTTCTCGAAAGGTTCTCACTTTCCACATCCCATCGTTGTTTGTTAATGTTGTTATTTTGCTATTGTTAGATCCTTGAGCAGTCTAAGCTCGCATAACTTGATCCACTAGGTTACGAGACATGTGAATTGTTTCATCCAGTGTGAGTGATCAAACGAAGCTACATTCTCTTGAATACTGAATGGAAGTTTTGAGATGAACTTTTCCCATAACTTCTCATTGGTTGAGACCATCACTGGGCACACTATTGCCAACGCTTGAAAGCGATAAATATAAGTTATGATATCAACAACACTTTCAACAAGGAAACTTCATCTCCATTTCTTGCACCTCATTCCGAGGACAATACTTCTTGAGTATAATTTCTTCAACTTAGTCCAAGCAATCTAGTGAGTATTCTCAATACTAATAGATTGAGCAACAACATTTTACCCTGACAAAGCATTGTCTAGAAGCATGCTTATGCATATTTGACTTTGCAATCTTTAGCAAAATTGTCGATTAGAATTTTCGATCTTGCCGCTACAAAATCCTTGTAAGTAATCTAGTACAATGTTTACTCTCGACCCCGCAATATTAGGCCACACATTATCACCGTAAAGGTTACACGATATAAGCGCTAACTTTCAAAATATCATACTAGGATTAAGGTTTTGTTGAAAGCCTCGTTACGGTAAGGTATGATTCGTTGGGGAATTAGAAAACCAAACTTAAGATATATTGGACTTTATAAGATATTAGCAAGAATTGGCCTGGTAGCCTTCGACTCGAGCTACTACCCGAACTTGGCAAAGGTACACGCCTTCCATGTGTGCATTCAAGAAGTGTCATACTAATGAGACACTCCTATTTCTCCGGAAGGGATCCAGATTGATTTACGTTTGATCTTATCGGAAAATCTACTAAGATCACGGACCATGAGGTCAAGCGACTTAAGAAAAGTTGCATTCCTGTTGTCAACACTCAATGGAACTCTAGAAGAGGTCCTGAATTCACATAGGAACGTGAAGATGAACTCAAATATACTGTTAGTAGATAACACTCACTGAACTTTGTGACGAAGTTCCATTACAAAAGTACCCCCACCTCTTTTCGGGAACATCATTAACTCATAACACGAACTAAATCATGAGGACATGATTTCAGAATCGTGGAGGTCAGAGCAACCCAGAATTTTCATAAGGTAAAATGACTATTTTACCCTTTGACTTCTTAAAAGTTGACTTTGACTTTTTACTATTTGACTTTTACCGTAACGTAAAAGCAAATAATGTAACTGGTAGTAACCAGTAATTTCCCAAGTTAAATAATTCAATCTGTTTTGAATTATTACACTCTAAATATTTTTGTTCACCTTTGGCTATAAATAATTATTTAAAGTTGTGACTTTAATAATTACGAAAGTTTAATCGTGTAAACTTTCCTCGCGGTCAACACAAGACTACGATAAGTCTATGTGTTCAAAATACTCTATTTTTATCAATAGTGATATTTTATATGAACTATTGCCACTTCGTTATTTTTACGTAAATATTTTACTCTTTACGTAATACGCGTGCTCGAACCTACGTTATTAGGTTTTAACAACATAGACGCACCCAAATAGACTTATCACACTTTTAATATACCTAGTTGGAGTATATTAATAAGTTTTAATATTTTCATAAGTATTATATTTTTATGTCACCCGATTTTAAGTTTCGTGACTTAAGAGCTTAACATTAGTAATTACCGGGACCAAACTACACTCCGTGGCTCAATATTATCACAAAATGATAATAAAACAAAACAAACTCACCAAATTCTTATCTTGGTCGACATATGAGTGATTCACCAAGACAAGAAAGTCTTGGTGATATCTACTTTACATAAGATGTGTACAAGTGGTGATTAGATCTTAAGTTACTTATACCATTTTTCTTTCTTCTTTCATTTAGTAAATAAAAAGCTATCATCTCTTTCTTTCTCTCTTGATTGAACGAACACAAACAATCACCATCACCATCCATAAGTTTAATTCAAGACATAAGTTTTACAAGAAAGATGAAAGTGTTGATAAGCTCTACATAGTCCAAGTATTGTTTTGGTGATTCCAAGCTTGTAACAAGAGTTATTCAAGGTATTTAGGGGCTGAGATAAATGGGTATTTACAAGGTTCACATAAAGATTTACAAGGCTTGGGATAAAGATTCAAGACAAGGGTGAAGATTGGAAAGGGTTTAGGATTGATTATTCTAGTAACTTGTCATCCTATCCTTTGTAAGGTTTGAGTTTATTTTCATATTCATTCAATATGGTTGTAATAATATTTATTGGATGTAAATTTGATATAAGTTGTATATGTAATATGGCTTGATTGATGTTGTACATGAAGTTTGTAACATGAAAAGAAGCTAAAACAAGCCTTAGGTAGGTTTTGTAAGTTGAAATCGAACAAGCCCAAAGATTGATTAAACTGATCATCTCAGTAAACTTTGAGGTTAATTCAGTAAGATAGGCTTGTAGAGCTATGTCTTATGGTCGCTTCGCTGGTGGCGACTCATAACTCATCCCGATGAGTAAATGAGAGCCAAAATGGCAAAACATGTCAAAATCTGCACACCAGACTTCATTTGGGAAAAGCCCATGGTTCTGGTCATTTCGGAAGTCGACTCAGTTTTATGAAATGTAGCTAAGACATAAACTTGAAGTTTGGCGAAAGCCGCGTGTCAAAACAAGTTGTAGAACTCAACTTATGGTCGTTTTGGCAGGGCTGAATGTGCAGCCAAACTTTCTGCAATGAAATATAAGTAATTACTTGTAATTAGACTAATGATATAAGTAAACTTTGGACTTTGGACTTGATTAAGCTTGAGAACCTATTGGAGGAAGTAAAAACTAAAACTTGGGCTTTTGAATCACTTAAAAAGGACTTATGGTTAAAAAGTTATGGCCAAATGAAGATGACTAGAGGTGAATATGTTGTTGGATCAAAAAGTTGCTGAAACGATTTTAAAACGCGATTTAAACCCTTTTCTGGTCCGAATCAGCAAAAGTGTAAAACACGAAAGTTGCTCGGAATGAAATTTTCTTCAAAACTCGAGCACATACGCTGAAAGTGAACGAAAAGTCTAAAAAAAAAAAAAACTACACGGACCTGTTGTGAGAAAGAAAACAACCATGGTTAAAGAAACTTAGTTGTATTTTTGATCCTTTGAGACCAAAATAAAGTCATGGTTAAACCAAGACTAATGTCTCAAACTATTTTAACTTGAATATAACCACTAGATATAACCATAATTGTTATTTCAAAGTTGTTTAAACATAGTTTAGCCACACGGCTAGTTTGGACTTAATGGTCGAGTCTTGTTTAAAAACTTGGTTCATTGGATTGGACTTTGCTAGACTTTGGCAAACTAAGAAATAACCATATGACATGTTAAATTACTTCACGACACACAACTTATATCATCATATTATCACATAAATGTTCCTCAATAGTCTTTGATAAGTCAAACAGTCTTTGACACATGTGTTATACAACATTTGTCTCACAAATACTTACTTATAAATGATAAGTACTACAATAGTAAGGAATTTCATTATCATAAAGAGGCCTCTTCGGGTGTCGATCGACGAGTTGTGGATTTACGATTTAAAGTGTCCTGCTCCTCATACGCTCACTACACGACCTCTTGATTTTGATAGCCCGAACGATGGTACGAGGTTATTTATAAAAGGGCTATAAGCCAAACAACACTTAAGGGATACATCAACTTAAGATTCATGTACAACATCATAAGCCAACATACTACATATACTTGTACACTTATATCGTACACTATACTAAAATGTGAATACTATGCTTTCGTAGGTAATCATTAAAGATCGTGATCTTGTCATACTCACCGTTGATAAACATTATATCGTTACACCGATGTCGATCAAGACAGTGAGTTTCATAGCCCCGCCTTTTGTTTAACTGCTTTATAAACTCTTTGGGGAGATACATGCTACCGCTTTTACTACATGCTAAAATGCTTTATTATGGACAATTACTTGAAAACCGAATGCCTTGATCAGATTATTGCATACCACTAAGTTGTTTATGCCAAAAGTCCCCAACATCATGGACCACTAATCACCGGGAGTGAGCGCAAATATTGTGGATAGGCCTATCGAATTGACGAACCCGCCTATGTTATCGGAAATAACAAGGCGCACTATATTTGAGATTATCTAGGTATAGGGCAAAATACCTACCCGGGCAAGTTATTTATCTATATATATCGCCCGTGATATATATACAACAACAATCGTGAGTGCCATGAGCTTAGAGCAATAATAACTTTCAAGAAGATAATTGTACACATTGCAATTATACTACAAACTATATTGTCCATCATCGCTTTTCAAACCTATGAGGTTTTTATCGTTTGTATTGACCGGTTAAGCATTCAAACGCACTATGGGCGTAGCCTACTACTTTGATAAACTTGATATCTTGTGATCAACTGTTTTGCTTACAAACCTATGAACTCACTCAACCTTTGTGTTGACACTTTTTAGCATGTTATCTCAGGTTCGAAAGGAATTAGCTGGCATGGCATGTGAAGGCGCACGGAAAACATTTTGAAGACAATGCATATATTATCATTCGAAAAACATTACAACTTTTATGTTGTACTTTTTTTTTATTGTACAAACTTGTGGGACCAGTTTGTAAACTCTGATATTTTAATCGAATGATAATTTATTTCAAAACGCCTCATTTAGAGTCATTTTCAGAACTTGTCTTGTGAACTATGAAGTAATACCCAATGACACAATCTTCCCGCTAGCGATAATTTTGGGGTTATAAAGAACCTCCTCTATTATATAAAGAGGATGGCGGCTAGGTTACATTCATCCTTTCATTTCATTTCATAGAAGACATCTCCTAATGAGAGTCTAGCAAACGCATAGAGCGTCTTGTAGTAGTAGTAGTAGTATTAGTTTCTTTATGTTTTAATAAAGAAAACCTTATTAGTGATGTTGCTTGTGTTGTTTCTATTCCACTGTGCATCTAATCAATCAATATTGCTCATACCCTAGTTGAGTCCGGATCTTGTATTTAACACGAAGCATGGCAACTCATGGACTTGAGCTTGCTCGACTTCAAGAAGTGGTGATCTCGCCTTTAAGAGGAACCTAGAGAATCACACAAAAACAAAAGACAAACTACATAGATATCTTGGATCTGAGGTTAGAGAGATATAATACTTGGGGGAAGTACGTGTGTAAAGTGATGAGTAGAAAGAAAGAAATGGCTCTCTATTTATAGAGGAAATTTTCACTGCTCTCCGGATCCATGGACAAGGGATCCAATAGCACAAAGCTAGGGATCCGTGGACGCCCTCTTTGCCCATGGGTATTTTTGGTTATGGGTCATGGGTCATGGGTTATGGGTTGATCCATGGTTTTCTTTCTAGATACAATGTATCTCAAGGATACAATGAACTTGGTTAAGTGGTATATATAAAACCATGGGTTATGGGTCAATACCATTTGCTAGTTTTTACCCATTTAGTATATACTTGTTTTACTCATTTTAGTATAAACTTGTTTTACCCATTTTAGTATATACTTAGTTAAGTATATATTAGCCCAATATGTAAACACTATTTGTTGTACATATGTATCTCTAAGACATAAAATCACTTATACTTGTTCTAGTGTTTTATGTGAAAACGTAAGTGATGAGTGTCTAAATACTCATCATTTTGTACCATTTAAACCGCAAAACATCCGAAAACACTTTAAATGCATCAAAATGATAAAAATATCACAAATAAGTGTTTTATGTGTTTTAAATGCAAAATATCAAAACTGTGAAAACGATAAAGTTTGCATAATTGGCGCTTTAGTCCCCAAGTTTCAAAAGTTGTCAAAAACAATCCCCTCGTAAAACAAAATAAAGAAAATGTTATTCAAGGTCCCTGAAATATTCTAAATTGTCAAAATGGTCCTTGAATAAATCTTTTGTTAAATGGCGTAAAAGGTCCCCGAACTTTCAAAAATGTCAAGTTTGGTCCTCGAAAATTGAAAATGTCAAAACTGGTCCTTGTACTATTGGAACTTGTCAATATTGGTCCCTTGTAACAACTTTGGAAAATTACAGATTGGTCCTCAAGAATTGGATAATTACATTTTGGTCCTTGTCATATATTAATCAAGCCTTGTATGAAAATACCCATTTTGACCCCCGCCATCTTACCCCATTTGACCCCTGTCAAAACCTATTTTGGACCCTAAGTCAACCAAAGTCAAACAACCAGCCTTTTCCTCCCACCTCCCTTTTTCCTCCCACCACTTGGCCTCGCCTGCAACCTTCTCCCAATCACCTCTCCCATCACCTTATCTCTTCCACTCCCTCCTCATCATCATACCTAGCCACCCCCTAGTTGCAAAAAGTCAAGCCCAGAGGTCAAAAATCGCCTTTCCGCCAAAATAACCAATGGCCAACATCCACAAAAGTCATCCATTGACTGAAATTATTGGTGGAATTGATCAAGAGGATGAGAGAGACATTTTGGAGCTATAAAAGAGGAAGGAGAAGGAGAGAATAAGAGTAGTTAGTTTTCAAGTTTTTCCTTTATGTCGCTTTTTAAATAAAAGTCTTAGTTTAAGTTCAAATGTTGTAATTTCAGTTGCTTTGTATAACATTCAAGTTAAATCATCATTGTAGGTGCTTTTGAGTATCAATCCAAGCTCTTTATATAAATTCCATATTTCAGGTTACTGTTGCAATTTTCAATCTTAAAATCTTATGTTTAAGCTTTCAGTAGCTTGTATTTAATCTCAAACAAGCTTGTATAAGCTCTATATAGCTTTGTATAAGCTTACATTCAAGGTTTAAGTAATTTTGGTTCATGGTCAATAAAAGTCAACTATTGGTGCAAATTGGAATTGGAAATGAAAATGGGTTGATGCAGTGGTGATAATGGGTTGGATTAGGCTAAATTAGAATAGGTTTGGTTTGGTTTAGCCTGCAACAACACAGTTGGACACATGTGAGTAGATTTCTCATTTTCATTTTCAAGTCAATTTTGCATATTGTGCTTGTCTATGTATTTGTGGTCACCATTAGTTAAAACTGTGTTTATATAGTTGTATTTAGGTCATATAAACTTAGTTTGATCTATATCACATGTGGTTCAATAGATGGAGTAGATTAAAAGTTCTACACAAGTTTTAAATGGTGTTTGGTTTGGATCAATATGTAGAGGTTGATCTTGATCCCTTGTTGGTGTTTGAAATTTGTATAGTCTTTATATAAGTCCTTTGAGCCAATTTAGTCATAAGTTTGCATTTCTTTTGAGTAAAAGTCAAAATCTAGAATCGCTGTCATAATACTTATCTCGTTGAGTTTTACAAAACCAAAATCTCATTTTGTGTTTAAAATACATAGGAATAGCTTGCATTAGTCTTATTTCATCATATAATATCATTTTCAATCCACAAATTGGCTTCAAAGTTCCATTAAGTCAAACTTTCAATTTCGCTTAAAAGTCAAAATTGCAAAATCTCGTTTGAGCCCAGCTAGAGAGATTTTTCATGAACTCATTTCGAGTCAAATTCAATGAAACTTGTGGTTTTAAAAGTTCAACTGGTCTAGTTTCTTATTCATCATTTTGTATAATTTTGTTAATTTTCTATAAGCCTCAAATAAGCTTGTCAAACAGCTTAAATGCCTCAGCAGGCACCGAGTCTCCGCATGTGTTTTTGTCGAGTTTTGCGAGCTTGTGCAAAGCTCATTTGAGCTCACCTAGGTCTGATTTTTGGTTTGCATGTTCCACCCAGTGTCTAGTTTAGGTCCCAAGTATTGGTTTTCATTTTTAGCTTATGGAGTAGCTTGTTCTTTAGCTTAAAGTAGCCTACCTAAACTGCTTTTAGCTCAATAGCTTATAACATCAAATCTTTGTGCTAGCTTGCCAACCAGAGGTTTAAGCTTGTTGTTTTTGTTGCATTTTGGTTATTTTAGCTTATTGTAGCTTCCATATCGGTTTGGTGCTCTTTTGTGCTTTTGGCTTATTCAAGTGCTTATTTCAATAAGCACTTGTGGCGCTTCAAATTCCTCCACATAACCTCCTGTTTTTCCATTTTCCTAGCTTCCTAATATTATTTTAAGCTTTTCCTGAAATTTTCAGATTTTTCCAAGCTTGTTTGCTATTTTTCTTAATTTAAATTAGTTTTAAGCATTTTTAAATAGCATTTAATACAAAAATTAAGAAAAGGTTCAAAAATAATTTTTCAATTTTCTTAAGTTAAGATAAATATAAAAGACAAAAAATATTTTTCCAGATTTTTCTTAGTTAAATTTGTATTTTTAAAGCAATTTAATTAGTTTTAAATAGTTTTAATTCCTAGAAAATAGAAAATAATCGTAAAAATACAAAATAGTTTTGAAAATTCTATTTTGATATTTTAGATTTTTCTAAGTCTTAATTTTATTTTTCTAGCTTTATTTCCTATTTTCTTGTATTTTAGGTTATTATTAAATAGTTAAAATAGTTTTAATTAATAATAATTAATTAAATAGTTATAAAAATAATTTTCTTTTTCTATAAAATTTTCTTTTATCATTAGGTTTGTAAAATATCATTTTCATATTTTTAGGATTAATATTGTGTAAGTTTCACTTTTTCTTTCAGACGCCACGTAGTTTTTAATTAAGTTTTATAAAACATAAAACAAAACATCATTTTAAAAATAGTGATAGCGTTTATTTAATATTTTTATCTTTTAATTTTCTTTAATTTGCATTTAAGCCCTGTAGTTTATGGGCTTTCTTTAGGTATAGATCAATCACTATCCTTTCCGCTCAAATCCTCTCGATCACTTTACGCTTGACTATTCTCGCACGTACCGTTGGGACTTAACGACTGGGAAACACTATACTCTCCCGATCTTCATTGCATTTGTGTTTAAACTGCTTTAAGTTTGTTACGGTCGGCCATTCACAAGTGGCGGCTTGAGTGAGAAAACTTGACGGTTTTGCACGGATCAAATTTTACGCCACGGGAGCAAGTTAATAGTCTTACGCTTAGCGATTAGTGATTTGAATATTCACTCTTTGTTTATACCATCTATATGTTTATATTTTCTTATATAAATCAAAACCCAAAAGATTTTCATTCTTATTTTTACAAAATGTTTATCCAAAATCCAAAAATATCCATCTTTACCCTCTCACATCTTTGATTCTTCATCCCTACCCTCCGAAAACATTTGATTCTTTCTATGTCTTATCCTCACCCTCTTGGTTGTCAATGGTGTGGTGGTCCTTATAATGGTGGTAATTGCCCCGCTTGTAGCATGGTGGAATCGTGAAACGGTCCGTCTATAACCGTGATCCCTATTCCTACCATAACACAACCGATTTATTCCATCGCCTACCACACCGCGAGACTCATAGCTTTTATCATGTGAGTACCGTGGTGGTTCACACTAGCTCGATTGTCAATCGGGAAACACGCTTGTCTATGAGCGTGTTCCCGATAACAATTATGACTACAACACATATGACTCACAACCACATCGCTTTTATTGTGAGTATTGTGGAGGTCCTCACTCTAGCTCGATTGTCAAACAAGGAATCCATTTCCTTGTAACAATTACGACTCTTCATATCATGACCAACCTCCACAAGACCAAGTGAATCAGCACCACCTCACCGAGCCACTTCCTCAAAATCTTCTCCTTGATCTTTTGGATTTAGTGAAAGATTTGAAGGAATGTAAACATCCCCAAGATAATCCAAATGAAAAATCCATGGAAGTTTTGTTAGTCAAGAACGGATCGCTAAATTAGATTCCAGATTGCCTTTGAAAAATCTATTAGGAATCAATTGCAAAAGAAAAAGCACCAAATCTAGCTCTCGATTCCGCTTTCATTCTCGATGACGATGATGATGAAGTTACCCTTGATATTAGTCAACTTTGTACGATTCATCAAGTTCATCGCTTGAAATTCCTTCCATGAAAAATCGTGGAGAAAAGACTATGATGGAATTACTAGCGTAAGAACAAATGGAAAGTATAAAACATATGTATGCTAGTCCTTCTAAACTCCCTCACCGTTGTTATCACACCGATATTCCCACTCACCTCTCGAACATGGGGATGAGCATCTTGACACTGTTCTCGAAAAGGAATCGGACGAATTCATAAAGTCTAGTGTTGAGAACCTTGTCCCAATCCCGAGAGAGTCACAGGAACTTTGACCATATGTGTGATATCCCTTTTCCTCTTGAGTGTTCAAAAGATCATTTTGAAACTTTCTCCGATGTTAGCGACGATTGTACTTCTTATGGAGACATCGAGTATGTTGAGGCATCACTCCCACGCCCCGATCCTCTTCTTGAGGAGTTCACCGATGAACTCACTCACATCACCCACTTTCATCGAAAGTGACGATGATCTCTTTGATTTCAAGCCGATCTTGGAGAAACTAAAATCTCCTATATAATGATCATCCACTCATTTCTTGTCCCATTTCCGACTCTTCCATTCCTTCTCTCACTCCAAATGAGGAAGATGACAACTTTGGAAGGAGGTCGATGCTTTTCTTAGTGATGAGTCAATTCCAACAGGATTGACAATACTTACTATGATTCGGAGGAGACATCCTCTTTCTTGAAAATGTTGATTGAAGAACCGCTTCAGCTCTCCTCCCGAAATTTTGTTGCCAATCACCATACAAGCTTCAAGTCTAAGCTTAAAAATCTAACAAATGGTGATTTGCTCCTCACTAATGAAGAATGGGATTGCATTGTGATGCACATCTTTATTCCATTTTTCACAAATGGTGTGGTTTCTCGCTCCCTTTCTCCTTCGTGAATGAGGACACTATTTTGATCCCGCATTTTCATTTATCATTTTTGAGCCGGTTCTATGTATATCATCGGTGTGGAACTTTCACGCACTTCAATGTTTATCCAAACATCTTGAATGAAAGTCCGATGGAGATTGTCTCTTCCACTTACTTCCCATGAACAAATTAATTGGGTCGAGTCAAGCTAGCGACTCGGTAATCAAAAACAAGAGTTAAACATGGGTTTTCACCCGTGTGTACCACCCTAGTGTGGGGAGATGCCCCACATGTTGTATATAGATCTAAAAATGAATGAAAATTGTAAATATTAAAAAGAGAATAATTGTTGTGTTTCTACACTTAGCTAGTAATGTTATCTTTTACGTTCTAAGTTTCGCATAACAATGGTACTTTGAATATTGAGGACAATATTCATTTCTAAGTGTGGGGAAATTCGCTAATTTTGATCATAAATGTACCCTTTAGTCCCTTTTTCCCCAAATGGCCAAATTTTAAAAATTTTTTAGTGGAAGTACTATGTACTAAACACAACAAATGGTAATCAGTCCACCATGTCTAACCCACATAAGGATTGGCTAATCCAGAGCAAACGGCTCTTGGTAAAGATATCTCAAACCGTTGACGGCTTGCAATTTGCCCAAAATTGTATGGTATTCATTTCACCATATCCTTAAAAGTGAAGAGTTGGCTAGCCCGCAAGTTTATGGCTTGTGGTAAAGGCGTGGAAAACCATAATTGGTAATCACTCACCAAAGATAATATTGATAATTTATCTAAGAGTTGGCTAGTCCGTAGCAAACGGCTTCTCGTAAAGACAAATCAAACCGTTGAAAGTCGGTGATTTGCTCAAAATCATTTGGTTATCGATGTACCAAGGTTCTTACTTGAATCGAAACATTTGGCTACTCCGTAAGTAATGGCTTTTGGTAAAGAGATGAAATCCATTAATTTTTCTCAAAACATTGCTAGGGACTAGCAATATCTTAGTGTGGGGATTGATGAGTGTCTAAATACTCATCATTTTGTACCATTTAAACCGCAAAAACATCCGAAAACACTCGTAAATGCATCAAAATGATAAAATATCACAAATAAGTGTTTTATGTGTTTTAAATGCAAAATATCAAAATCGGTGAAAACGATAAAGTTTGCATAATTGGCGCTTTAGTCCCCAAGTTTCAAAAGTTGTCAAAACAATCCCCGGTAAAACAAAATAAAGAAAATGTTATTCAAGGTCCCTGAAATATTCTAAATTGTCAAAATGGTCCTTGAATAAATCTTTTGTTAAATGGCGTAAAAGGTCCCCGAACTTTCATAAAATGTCAAGTTTGGTCCTCGAAAATTGAAAATGTCAAAACCGGTCCTTGTACTATTGGAACTTGTCAATATTGGTCCCTTGTAACAACTTTGGAAAATTACAGTTTGGTCCTCAAGTTTGGATAATTACAATTTGGTCCTTGTCATATTAAACCTAAATCAAGCCTTGTCAAACCCATTTAGACCCCCCGCCATCTTACCCCATTGACCCCTGTCAAAACCTATTTTGGACCCCAAGTCAACCAAAGTCAAACACCCAACCTTTTCCTCCCACCTCCTATGCTTCCTCCCACCACTTGCCTCGCAACCGCAATACCTTCTCCCAATCACCTCTCCCATCACCTTATCTCTTTCCACCCCTCCTCATCATCATACCTAGTCACCCCCTAGTTGCAAAAACAGAAGCCCCAGAGGTCAAAATCGCCTTTCCGCCAAAACCTAACCAATAGCCAAATCCACAAACTCATCCATTGACCTCGGAACCAAGTGGGAATTGATCGAGGACACGAGAAGACATTTGGAGCTATAAAAGAGGAAGGAGAAGAGAGAATAAGAGTAGTTAGTTTTCAAGTTTTTCCTTTATGTCGCTTTTTAAATAAAAGTCTTAGTTTAAGTTCAAATGTTGTAATTTCAGTTGCTTTGTATAACATTCAAGTTAAATCATCATTGTAGGTGCTTTTGAGTATCAATCCAAGCTCTTTATATAAAGTTCCATATTTTCAAGTTCATCGTTGCAATTTTCAATCTTAAAATCTTATGTTTAAGCTTTCAAGTAGCTTATTTTTAAGCTCAAACAAGCTTGTATAAGCTTATGATAGCTTTTATAAGCTTACATTCAAGTTTTAAGCAATTTTGGTTCATGGTCAATAAAAGTCAAACTGGTGCAAATTGGAATTGGAAATGGATAATGGGTGATGAAGATCCTTGATAATGGGTTGGATTAGGCTAAATTAGAATAGGTTTGGTTTGGTTTAGCCGCAACAACAATTGGACACATGTGAGTAGATTTCATTTTTCATTTTCACAACAATTTTGCATATTGTGCTTGTATATGTATTTGTGGTCACCATTAGTGTAAAACTGTGTTTATATAGTTGTATTTAGGTCAATAGAAACTTAGTTTGATCAATATCACATGCCGGTTCAATAGTTGGAGTATTAAAAGTTCTACAAGTTTTTAAATGGTGTTTGGATCAAGTGCTTAATGATCTTGAAGGTTTGAAGAATATTGGGTTTGAAATTTGTATTCGCATGCTTGTATAAGTCCTATTGAACCAATTTAGTCATAAGTTTGTGCTTCTTTTGAGTAAAAGTCAAAATCAGCTAGAACTGTCTTCATATACTTATCTGTTGAGTTTTACAAAACCAAAAGCTTATTTTGTGTTTAAAATACATAGGAATAGCTTGCATTAGTCTTCATTTCATCATATAATATCATTTAAGTCCACAAATTGGCTTCAAAGTTCCATTAAGTCAAACTTTCAATTTCGCTCAAAAGTCAAAATTGCAAAATCTCGTTTTGAGCCAAGCTAGAGAGATTTTTCATGAACTCATTTCGAGTCAAATTCAATGAAACTTGTGGTTTTAAAATTTCAACTGGTCTAGTTTCTTATCATCATTTTGTATAATTTTGTTAATTTTCTATAAGCCTCAAATAAGCTTGTCAAAATGGTACTATATGCCCCTGCACAGGCACCGAGTCTCGCATGTGGATTGTGAAGTTTTGCAGAGCTTGTGCAAAGCTCATTTGAGCTCACCTAGGTCTGATTTTTGGTTTGCATGTTCCACCAGGTCTAGTTTAGGTCCCAAGTTTGGTTTTCATTTTTAGCTTATGGAGTAGCTTTACTTATGCTCAAAGTAGCCTACCTAAACTGCTTTTAGCTCAATAGCTCATAACATCAAATCTTGGTAGCTTGCCATCAGAGGTTTAAGCTTGTTGTTTTTGTTGCATTTTGGTTATTTTAGCTTATTGTAGCTTCCATATCAGTTTGGTGCTCTTTTTTGTGCTTTTGGCTTATTCAAGTGCTTATTTCAATAAGCACTTGTACATCGCTTCAAATTCCTCCACATAACCTCCTGTTTTTCCATTTTCCTAGCTTCCTAATATTATTTTAAGCTTTTCCTGAAATTTTCAGATTTTTCCAAGCTTGTTTGCTATTTTTCTTAATTTAAATTAGTTTTAAGCATTTTTAAATAGCATTTAATACAAAAATTAAGAAAAGGTTCAAAAAATAATTTTTCAATTTTCTTAAGTTAAGATAAATATAAAAGCCAAAAAATATTTTTCCAGATTTTTCTTAGTTAAATTTGTATTTTTAAGCAATTTAATTAGTTTTAATAGTTTTAATTCCTAGAAAATAGAAAATAATCGAAAAATACAAAAATAGTTTTGAAAATTCTATTTTGATATTTTAGATTTTTCTAAGTCTTAATTTTATTTTTCTAGCTTTATTTCCTATTTTCTTGTATTTTAGGTTATTATTAAATAGTTAAAATAGTTTTAATTAATAATAATTAATTAAATAGTTATAAAATAATTTTCTTTTCTATAAATTTTCTTTTATCATTAGGTTTGTAAAATATCATTTTCATATTTTTAGGATTAATATTGTGTAAGTTTCACTTTTTCTTTTCAGACGCTACGTAGTTTTTAAATTAAGTTTTATAAAACATAAAACAAAACATCATTTTAAAAATAGTGATAGCGTTTATTTAATATTTTTATCTTTTAATTTTCTTTAATTTGCATTTAAGCCCTGTAGTTTATGGGCTTTCTTTAGGTATAGATCAATCACTATCCTTTCCCGCTCAAATCCTCTCGATCACTTTACGCTTGACTATTCTCGCGACACTCGTTGGGACTTAACGACTGGGAAACACTATACTCTCCGATCTTCATTGCATTTGTGCTTAAACTGCTTTAAGTTTGTTACGGTCGGCCATTCACAAGTGGCGTGCTCGAGTGATAAAACTTGACGGTTTTGCACGGATCAAATTTGTGCTTCGTACCACGGATCCCACGGTTCCTTCTTGGAGGATCCGTCTAGGCATTTTGAGGATCCGTGTCTCGGTGACAGTTTCTTGATGAAGATGTGTCAAACAATGCTAATGAAGAGGTGAGATATGTGTACAATAGCAAGCACAACGCACAAAATAATCATGGCATATAAATATTCATTCAATAAAACAAGAGATAATCGACAAATCTCTAAAACTAAGAGAATGAACTAGGCCATACAAGTACTACTTAATACTAACTAGTTACTAGACTTGAAACGCGACAATGTGCTTGAGTCTAGGGATGAGTGGACTTGTTGATTTGATCCAACTTTGCAAGAAGATGATTAAACATGAAATATATCTCAATTTGTGCTTTTTGAACAAGTCCTTGGGTGATTAGACAATTTGGACAATTATTGTCTTGGTTTAGACCCGGAGGGAAATGGATATTTTGAGGAGGCTCTATATGTGTTTGTGAGTCTTCATTTTGAGAAGTAGGATGAGGTTCTAAAAATGAGGGTGGTAATGGAACTTCGTCCATATGACCAAGGTTGTTCCTTGTCTCCCATGATGGACTAGTTGGTGTTATTGGTGGTTCCCTATTCAATGAAAAGGTTGGTGAATGAGAGGTTCTTGGTGGTGAATGATCCAATGAGTAGATGTTTGGGTGAGGGAGAGGCTCATTCAAGGAATGTAGTCCATGCTCAATGAATGAGGGTCTTGACGGCTTGCTAGAACTAGCCAAGTTTGGTTTTGAACTAGATGATCCTTTTTCTAGTCTGAAAGGTTTGATGCTACTCCTTGCGGTTCTCTTAGCCTTTGTTGGATGAGTTTGATGAGTTGGGATTCTAGTATCATTATTTCTATTGGGATATGTTTCGGTGGATGAGATTTCATGAATCATTTGACCCTTTCTTTTGGATGATTCTATGGTTGAGGAGTTGTTGCTAAGAGCCTTAGTCATAGTGATGATGATGCTAATATGAGCTTCTAATTGCTGATTTTTGAAAGGTAAGTGAGGGTGGTGCCTTAACCCTAAGGTTGTTTGGTTTATAAGGAATAATTTGAATTAGGAAATTAAATTCTTGGCCACTTAGAGGATTAAGCATGCTCTTAAGATTTTGATCAGCTCTAGGAAGATAATAAATGAATGCTAAAAGTGGTTAGAGAACCAAAGGTTACTTAAAATTGAATATGGAAGCTGATTAAGGCTTTTTGCATTACTGGATCCCGGATCCTCTCAAGAGGGATCCGCTTGGTTAAAGACCGTGGATCCCTGTCAAGCGTGTTCTAGGTGAAATGATTATGCTTTTGTAAGGTTTATTATCAATGGATTTCGAGGTTTTGACTTAATTTTGAAGTCTTTAGCTGTTGGATATCTCAAATCCTTAACTATAATGAGTGATGGTGCTTAATGATGGTTTTGGGTAAGAAAATTCACTTTGGGTAGTCTAACTATGTGTTTGACAAGGATACCATATAATATGATATGGAGAAATGGTGGTAATAAGTCCTAGAAGTCAGATGATGACCTTAGAGAAATTTACTAAAATCTTTAAAAATAAAGAAAAATGAAAAACTAGTTTTGAGCCTAATTTCGAGTCAAAAGATGATTAAGATCAATTTGCTAAAATTGAAGGATAGACCAAACTAAGTGCTATCGACGTGATAGATAATGTGTGAGTGTTGGAGCGGAATTATGGTGAGTTTTGACGAGTTGTTAACTCAAAACATTTCAAATATATCCTAGGTAAGCCATGGATGAGAGTGAGGCTTTCAACTATTTAAGGAAGACTTAGTTGGCTCTAGTGTCTTATGTTTGACTAGTGTGAGGTGATCTAGTAGGCTATTTTGATGTAGTCAAATCAGTATTGCTTATCGAGGTCACGAATCCCGGTTCCCCTCGGGAGGGATCCGCTAGTTCAAATGTGGGATCCGCCTCTGCGGATCGAAGGCTTTCAAAGAATGTGCAACTTTTCACTTTTTAGTAAATGCTTCTCCTAGTTGTTTCTATGAGGACTAAATGCAAGAACACAACTAATATAATGTATAGCAAAGTAGGAAGAGCTAACATTCCTAGAATGAGTGACGACGACCACTTAAGGGGTCATAAAATCTCATTCTTCAAATTCCTAAGTTAGAATTGTTTTAGTGCCAAGAAGTGGCAATACGTACATACTACGAGCATAGTTTAAAGTGTTACAAATCATTGTTTGAAATTGTTCATCATACATTTGGGTCCTAAGACCTTACCTTTCTTCTCCTCCCCACTCGTCTTCACCCGTCCTCCACTCTTTATCATACCGTTTCTACCTCTTTTCTTCAAGAAATTGGCAAAGCACTGAAGATTCCTTGTTTGTTGCCATTCGGTGATGCACCAGAACGCCCAAAGAATTGGTTGATATACTCCAAGGGGTCGAGTTCGGTATTTCCGAGTGGGTTGCTACTTCCTTCAACTTCTCTTTGTCTCTCCCTTTCTTCCGATGAATCCGTGGGTGGGTGAGGCTTCTTGCCATCTACCATAAACCTTGTGGTTCTTCCCTCGGTCAATGGTACCATAACCTTGTTGCAAAACCTATGGTCATAGGTTTGTGGAGAAGGATCTAATGCAAAGATGAATTTAGCAAGACGGGTTAGGAGCATTGCATACGGGAGCACCATCTTGTCCATGCTTCTTACACTTGCCATTCTCTTGACCATGTAGTAGGAAATGTTAAAGCGAGTCTCGGTCACTAGACAATAGATCATGAAGCTTAGAAATGCGTTGGGGTGATCCTTGTTTCGTACTAGGCACACCACATTCTCCCTTATCACATCTTCCCATTTTCTATACAACGTACATCTCCGAGAGCTCCATTTGGAAAGGATCCTATAGATCACTTTTGACTTCCTAGTAACCCTTGATGGGATGCTCTTGGCATAAACACGGTGTCCCTTACCATGGTTGCTTCCAGATTGCCATGTGATAAATTTCGTGATGATCAACCATAGAGTGTATCTCCTCCAATGACTAGTCAAGTTATGTTAGCAAGTAGTTTGTTATGTAACACCGTGGAGGACGGATGGGTCTTTACCCACGGACGGGTATGCCCGATCCGATCCACACCGTGTAGGTGGCGTTTATTTGTAAGACACTATAAATACCTCTACCTCCCAAGGTAGAGGGTTGGAGCTCAATACCATTTTTCTTTGTTTCACATAGTTCCCAACTCTCTTCTCCTTCTCTCTAGAACTTTCTCTCTAAACATACTTGAACGCCCATGTGATTATGGTTTAGTGTGTTTGTGAAATCCTATAACTTACAATTGGTATCAAGAGCCATGGTTTGATCACTCATCTTTCATGCTCTTTGTTTTGGTGGATTTCATAAGGTTTTGGGGTATTAAGTGTTTAGGAGAGTTTGAATCATTTGGACAAATTCTAGTGTTAAAGTTTGAATTTTGCTTGTAATTTTGTGTTTAGGATCATCATATGTGTTTATGTTTTGAATTGGAAGGATTAAATCATTGTGGTTTGGTTGTTTTTTATTGATAAAGTGGTTATTTGTGAACTTTGTACAAAGCGAGTTGAGCCTCGAACTTTTGTTTCTTAGAAGCGAGTTGCTTCATTACTGGATGCGAGTTGGTATATGCGACTTGGCTATTTAGCGAGTTGACTTTTTATGCGACTTGGGTTCTAAGCGAGTTGTTTCTTTAAGCGACTTGGGTTCTAAGCGAGTTGTTTCTTTAAGCGACTTGAGTTCTAAAGCGACTTGGCTATTAAGCGAGTTGTATAGCTAGCGAGTTAGCTTAAGCGACTTGGTGGTTAAGCGAGTTGTGTCTGTTTGCGACTTGCTATTAAGCGAGTTGTCTCTATATGCGACTTGGCTATTAAGCGAGTTGATTTCTTAAGCGACTTGTTTCTTTAAGCGAGTTAGTTGTTTGCAAGTTGATAACTAAGCGAGTTGATTGTTTAGCTACTTGTCTATTAAGTCTTGCTACTTCTTCGTGCTACATTCTTACGGTTGTTCTTTTGGTTTAGTAAAATCCCGTGAAAGAATCAATTTCCCGGTTTAATCAAAGAATAGTAAAATCCCGTAGAACTTGTAATCATGGCAAACATCGTTCCAACTATTGTTTCTTCTATTGTTGAGGATGTTCAAGCAGCTGGCTCAGATACTCGTCCACCCATGCTTGATAGAACCGACTATGACTCTTGGGCACAACGAATCAGACTGTACTATCTTGGAAAGGAAAATGGGGTCAACATTCTCAAATCCATTGATGAAGGACCTTATCAGATTGAGACTACTAGAGACTTAATTTATACAACTGCAGATGGAACAATGATCTATGGAATAGATGCACCAAAGACGTATGATGAGCTCAATGATAAGGAGAAAAGAGATTCGATGTCGATATCGTGGCTTCTAACATTATACTTCATGGTCTTCCAAAAGATATCTACAAGCTTATCAATCACAACACCAAGCGAAGGCGTATGGGATAATGTCAAGATGCTCCTCTCGTGTTCGAATTAACTATTGAAGACAGAGAATCACAATCAGTATGATGAATTTGAACACTTCAAGATGAAACCCGATGAGAGTGTCTATGAGTACTACGTGAGATTCCATAAGCTTGTGAATGACATGAGGAACATCAAAATGACCATGCCAAACATTCAATTGAACTCAAAATTTGTGAACAACATGAATCTCGAATGGCACAAGTTTGTCACCCGTGAAACTAACCAAAGGATTGAAGAATACAAACTATGAGCAACTTTATGCATTCCTTCTTCAGAATGAGAGACATGCTATGTTTGAAAAAAGGATTCTTGAACAGTTCAAAACCAACCAGGGAGAAACAAGTTCGTCTAATGATTCAACAGCCTTCTACACCAATGATGGAACTACTACCAAAGCATCTCAAGTCACTCCAGATCCAATTTTCAAACAACCTGATGCCAATGCAGTCATGGAACACTTTATCAATAAACTGGCTCTTATGGTTAAACAAAATTAACCTTCACTCCACATACTAACAGACTTCACACTAACAATGAAATCAGATCGCATCCAATCTACACAATCATGCTTTGGTCGAGATGGAAAGGTTACGGGCAATCACTCAAGGAAGACAATATGAACAAAGAAGTGGTGGAGTAGGAGGAGGGTATGTGGAAAATCATAATCGGGAAGGAATGGAAATCAAGGACAAGCAAAGCAAATTAAGTGCTACAACGTGGTGGTGATGGACACATTGCAAGGAACCGCACATCTCCAAAATGCCCACGGAATGCGAGTACTTGAGAGACAAGATGTTGCTCGTGCAAGCTCGGGATAATGGAGCGACTTTGGATGAAGAGGAGTTATTGTTTCTTCTTGTCAAGGAATGCAAAGACATATGACGTTGATGTTGATGAACAACCAATTCGGAGATAGGTCACAATCATCGAATGCCTTTCAAGTCGCCGACTGTGATGCATACGACTCGACGTCGATGATGAACCCATCGCACAAACAATTTTCATGGCTAGCATTTCTCCAATGGTCTCTCCTAAAGCCTCATCATCTAAGCAAGCTGGTCCATCCAAAGAATCAATCATCTCGGAGGTATTAAAACTATACGATGATGTTGATGAGCAAAGATACATGACAAAGTACAATCAATCGAAACTTTTGAGTCGGATATTGAAAATATGGGTAATATCAATGTTGTCCCATATGATCAATATGTGAAACAAAGTGAAAGTGTGTTGTACCAAGTGATGCATCTTTCGCAATCAATGATGACTATATTTTGATGAATACACTGCATGTGCTCATGATGATTCTCATTGTTACCGAATCGAATGCCTATAAAGAACAAGTTGCTATTTATGAACAACGTGCTAAGTTTGAGTTAACCACCGTGAGCGTGAAATGGATGACCAAATGCGTACAACTATTAGAAAAAGTAAGTTTAGAGAAGAAGTATTAAAACAGAGTTAAACTCATTACAAGAAAAGCTTTCTAAAGCGCTAAGCAAAAACAAGAACTTCAAGAAAATGTTAAAATGCTTAAGCAAGAATTCAAGTGCTAAGGAATCAAAACTTTTGAATGATTTTTCTAATCTAAAACCTTGAAAACAAGCTTGAAAATAAGTTGTACGTATAAGGAATACCATTGATCGCTCACATGATCACGAAGCATAGAGTTCTCAACGATAAGCATAGTATCCCCATTATAAAGGAATCCAACCCCGAGTATGGTAAGATAGCAAAAGTCGCTCAAAATGTTATCTATGATGGAAATGAAATCCTTAAACCTAGGCGAAACCTAGTCATATTGAGTGCACCGAGGAAGATAAGAAATCGGATGAGGTCACTAGGGAGAAAATGGATAAGAAACTCAACAATCCTACATGTAAAGAGAAAACATAATTATCGGACCCCATGACTACAAAAGGAAAATTGGATTTCCTTGAACATGTTTAAGCCTCAAACGTTGTTAACACCCGAACAAGTGTTTCGGAAAAGGATTTAGATAAGCAAAAGCGAGAGAATCTTGTTGTAACAAACCCCCCCTTTAGGAAAATGCCTTGAAGAATCGTGTATCCTCCTAATACACCAATGCATCTAGTCCCTAGGACTATTGCCACTAAAAGCAAGACCTTAATCGGTCAATATGTTATCTTTCAATTATTTGTTGATTTTGAGAAAACTTGTAAGAAAAGGATCACACCCACTGGTATAACCAAGGGAAAGGGTTTTGAGCAAACTAAAGAATGCTATTTAAGCGAGGTCATGCCTTTCTTTAAACAACTAAAAGATCAATTTGAGAGTCTTAAAAGGGATGGACTTAGATATTAAAGAAATGGAAAAGGAATTTGATGCGATGATTGTTGAGGTTAGTGACTATGAGCGAGAATTAAAATATAATGAGATTGAGAGGAAGAACTTGCATACCTTGAATGAGAATCTTATTTACGAATGTATTGCTCAAGATGTGTTTTACATCGCTACAAATTGTTCCATTAATGCTTCTCAATTTCATGAATTATCTGTTGCTCTGAAAGTCTCCCATGATCGTGTCATTGAGCTTGAAAACAAAAACTCATAACTTAATGAGAAAATTAATCGAGATGATCACGATAATTTGGTAAAACATCTTTCTAAACTAGAAGTTGAACATTTTGATTTGCAACTAAAATATCAACATCTTAAAGAAAATGTTAAAACCTCAAATATCAAGACATCCTCAAATGTTCCGAGTTTGATGCGTTTTCGGATAAACAAACGTGACGAATGATTCAAGCTCATTGTAACACGATCGAAAGTTGAAAGCTCAAATCTCTCAATTAAAGGGTGAAAAGAACAATGTGACTGGCTCCCAAATGCCTCCTCCTTTAGATTCTCAAGATTCTCAAACTTTTCATCTTCAAAACCTAGTTAATGCTTTACAAAAAGAAAACGAAAGTTTTCTAGAAGAAAATGAAAAGTTAAACGACACTTTAAAGAGTTATATGATTCAATGAAAGTCACTCGTGACAAAACAACGAAAAAATAACATCTTTACAAAAGAAATTGAGAATCGAGAGTCGGGAGAAAGGGAAGCGCCACTAGTTTTTAATGAGAATGTTGCATCAAAGTCATCCTCAGACTGCAAATATACTGTGACTGTTAAATACATTCCTCCTCATCTTAGGAATAATGAACCTGTGTTTCACAACTATTGTGCTCACCTTAAGGATAGTCTTGAATGCCTCCGTGAGATTGTGGAAGAGGATTTTATAAATAAGCCTCTTGACAGTGAAATTAGGTTTGCGTGCATTCAAGCCAAATGATCTCAAGAACTGCTAGAATGCTTAATAGCAACATGTCCTAAATCCTTAGGTGCAAAAGGAAAAGCTGTGATGCCTTGTTCTATGCCTAGTGCCAAGCATACAAACCATTCTATGCCCAGTTTTAAGAAAGTGAACACTAAGGTGCCTTCAAGTAGTTCAGATCCCTGCACTTCTAGTTCAGGAATGCAAAAAGTAGCAAAACCAACTAATGTTCCAATTCCCTCTACAGGAGTAAGAAGTGACACCAAAGCAAGCGGGTCAAAGCCTCAAGGCAACACAAAGAATGATAGGACCTTGCATGCTAGGAATGCTTAGTGGAAGAAAGTAGAAGATCACCTTAGGGAGGATTTGAATAAGACGAATCGTGTTGATTCTAGTATTTGCTATAAGCGCATCGTAATTAATTTGAATTCGCTACTATCTCGCAAACCATGTACCGATGATTGCTTGAATTACATTACTAATCATGAATGTGGTGTGAATGATTTGATTAATGCTGTTAAATGCCCTGTTAAAATTGTTTATGCAAAAAATCAAGCTAAGAAGGATAAAAGGCAAAGGCGAAGAAAGTTAGAAAATAGTGGAAACCCACAGGAAGAATATTTAGTAAAATAGGTTATCAATGGATACCTTCTGGCCATAAGGCTAATGAGTTCCGCCCTAAATTTGCTAAGACAGTGCCCACTAGTAAATGGATGCCTACTAGTAGAACTATTCCCTTAAGAAGTGAACATACTTTGAATAGGTCAAATATGGACACTAGCACTGCATCTATTTCTGATGATTCCATTGTTTCTACTTCGATGTGGGTGTTCCAACCATCGTTACTAACCAAGTGGAACCCATTATTGCATGGGGTTCCCAATTATCCGATTATCCATTTTGTTTGTGTTCAACTGCGGATCGTTCAAATCGCTCGTGGTACCGGACTCAGTCGTTCCAAGCATATGATTGGAGACCGGTCACGGCTCATGAACTTCGTGAGTAAATTCATCGGATTGTTAGATTCGGGAACGATCATTTCGGTGCTATTATGGGTTATGGAGATTATGTTGTCGGTGATAGTGTTATCTCCCAGTATATTACGTAGAAGGTCTTGGTCATAACTTATTTTACGTCGGTCAATTTCGTGATTACGATCTAGAAGTGGCCTTGAGAAAACATACTTGTTTCGTTAGAGAACTTGATGGTAAAGAGCTTTTAAGAGGAACACGTGGTTCAAATCTATACACCATCTCTATCGAAGATATGATGAAGTCTTCTCCAATTTGCTTGTTGTCAAAGGCTTCAAAACAAAGTCATGGTTATGGCATCGTCGTCTCAATCACTTGAACTTGGCACCATCAATGATCTCTCCGAAAGGACTTAGTTGTAGGTTTACCTAGACTAAAGTATGAAAAGGATCATCTTTGTTCAAGATGCCAATTAGGAAAAAGCAAGAAATATGCCCACAAACCCAAACCTACAAACTCGATTCTGAAGTTCTTCATACAATTCACATGGATTTATGTGGACCCATGAGAGTGCGAGAATATCTTTGGGAAGAAATATGTGCTAGTCGTGGTTGATGATTACTCTCGATTCACCAGGTTAAGTTCTTAAGGACAAAGGATGAAACTCGGATATCATCATCAAACTTATCAAACAATTGCAGTTCGACTTAACAAAACTATCGAGAATCATCCGAACCGACAATGGAACCGAGTTTGTTAATAAACAACTTAGTGAGTTTTATGAAAGTATTGGAATCGGTCATCAAAGAAGTGTTCCACGAACTCCTCAACAAAACGGTGTAGTTGAAAGACTAAATCGAACTCTTGTGGAAGCCGCAAGAACAATGTTGATTTACTCAAAGGTTCCAATGTTTCTCCGGGTGAAGCCATTGCCACCGCATGCTACACACAAAATCGATCCCTAATTCACACCGCTCATGGAAAAACTCCATATGAACTTGTCCACAATAGAAAACCTAATCTCTCATTCCTTCGTGTGTTTGGTGCATTGTGCTATCCAACTAATGAGGGCCAAGACTTAGGCAAGCTTAAAGCTAAAGCGGACATTGGAGTATTTGTAGGATATGCACCAAGCGTAAAAGGTTACCGAATCTACAACAAGAGAACCCGAAATATCATGGAAACAATTCACGTTTCGTTTGATGAGTGACGGTCAAATGGCTCCGTGACAATTTAGTTCGGACCCGCATTTCAACCTTTAACAAGTAGTCCCATCAGTTCTACTCTTGTTTCTAATCCTCACCAACAACTCCTTATGTACCTCCTTGAGAGGATGATTTGAAGAAATTATTTGATCCAATGTTTGATGAACACTATGAACCAAGTGTTAATGATATGTCGGTTCCATCAACAGAGGTTGCCTATATCCTGTCAATGAAGTTAACCCTTCGTTTCAATGTCATTAAGTCAAGAAGCGCTGCTGCCGATCACTGTCTCATCAACAAATCATCAATCATCGAGTGTACAAAATGGAAATGTTGTTGCCATTACGGATGATGAAAACCCTTTTGCTCCTCCGAAGATGAACCCTTTGAGAACATATTTGCTCTCGAATCATCATCGAACCATCATCATCGGAGATATAGACTCGCTACTTGGTTCCTCAACAACAACCACATGAACATCTTAAGAAATGGACACATGATCATCCATTGGACAACATCATTGGAAACCCTCTCGTCCAATATCAACACGGAAACAACTTGCAACCGATGCCTTATGGTGCTTCTTCAACTCCATACTCTCTAAGGTCGAACCAAAAGATGTTAAAGCGCCATGAATGAAGGCAATGGTTCAATGCCATGCAAGAAGAAATTCATGAGTTTGATCGACTTGATGTATGGGAATTAGTACTGCTCCAGTTGTGCAATGATCATTGCTCTAAAGTGGATCTTCAAAGTGAAGCTTGATGAGCATGGCGATGTATTAAAGAACAAGGCTAGGTTGGTTGCAAAGGATACCGTCAAGAGGAGGGTATTGACTTTGAAGAATCATTTGCTCCAGCTTGCTCGTATCAAGGCAATCAAAATCTTCTTGGCTAATCTTGCAAGTAAGAACATGGTAGTCTATCGGATGGATGTAAAGACGGCGTTTCTAACGGAGATCTTAAAGAAGTCATTTCGTCCACCGACTGAAGGCTTTGTGAATCGAGCATCCTACTCACGTCTATCGTTTGAAGAAGGCTCTATACGGTCTTAAGCAAGCTCCAAGGGCATGGTATGATACGCTATTAAAGTTTCTTCTATCTACGGATTCAAAGAAAGGAGCGATTGATCCGACATTGTTCACCGTGAAGTCAGCAAACATTTAATTCACGTTCAAATATATGTTGATGATATCATCTTTGCCTCGATCGACCCCAATGAGTGTGACCGTTTTCAAATGAAATGGGTTCAAAATTTCAAATGTCAATGATGGGACAAATGTCATTTTCTTGGGATTACAAATTTCACAAAGTCCGGAGGCATTTTTATAAATCAATCTAAATATGCAAATGAGATTTTAAAGAAATTTGGATTTGATTCTAGTGACCTCGTTGACACTCCCATGATTGAGCGTACTAAAGCGGATGAGGACCACTCGGGGATCATGGTAGACCAAACGAAATATCGTAGTATGATTGGATCCACGATGTACCTCACACCGAGACACGATATTACATTTCATTGTATGCATGTGTGCTAGATACCGTGCTAAGCCTACCAAAAAGCACCTTGAAGCGATTAAACGGGTCTTCGGTATCTCCAAGGAACCATCAATATGGGACTTTGGTACCAAGGACACCGGTATGTCACTAACGACCTATGCAGATCTTGATCATGCAGGATGTCAAGATACTCGTCAAGCACGCCTGAGGTGCTCGGTTTTGGGTGATAAGCTTGTGAGTGGTCTTCAAAGAAGCAAATGAGTACTTTATTTCTCTCAGAGGTTGAATACATAGCCATGTCATCTTGTTGTGCTCAAATCCTATGGATGAGATCCCAATTATCGACTATGGCTTTGAATTCAACAAAATCCTCTTTCTTGTGATAATAAAAGTGCTATTGCTCTCTCATGCAACAACGTACAACACTCAAGAGCAAAGCACATCGACATTCGACATCATTTCATCGGGAACAAGTTGAAAACGGTGTGGTGGAACTATACTTTGTAAGGTCTGAATACCAGTTAGCAGACATCTTCACCAAAGCTCTTCCTAGAGAACGTTTTGAGTTTATCCTTCCACGTCTTGGGCTAAAGAGTCTACAACCGGAAACACTCAAGCATCTTCAAGAGGAAGACGAGGAGTAAAGGTCTTTACTCATCTATCTCTTGTAAATATCTATTCGAAAAGCAAAATACAAAATTACAAAACCTTCAAAACAAATATAAAAATATAAAACTTCCAAAAATCCACAAAAAAATTTTGAAAATCTTGAAAAATTCCAAAATATTGTCTTTTGTCATCTTTTCCTCGATTCGATAATATCTACGGACTTTGTGTTGATATTCAAAGAATGTCACGGGTCTTTAGATGTTCTTCGAATGTACATAGTCTAAAAAAATGAGGCGGAGAAAAATGGTGGTTTATTGTCATTTCAGCAAGTAAACCGTTTTCAAAGAAAGAACAGAGCCATGCCTTATTTTGTTTTTCAAATTTCATGCTCTGATTCTATAAACAATTACTTACTATCTAATGAAAACTAATTGCTTTGAAAAATAACTCGGACTCTATTATTGAAAATCATCTGGACTTAACATTTGTCAAAAATATCTATCTCTCAATCAACAACTTATGTCATTGATTGAGGGGGAGAATGATTTCAATTAAATCAAAAGGTTATTTGTCATTCAATTGTTTTCAAAAGATAATCATGCATGTTTAATCAATGGAGTTTAAAGTCTCAAAATCCGATCCTAATCAGTTAAAACGTTTTCATAATCAAGTCACAATTCTCCTAAAGCTTTCAAAATCAATTTAAATCTCAGAGATCACATATTTCAAATGATTTGATAATTGTGATCGGGGAGATTTTGTGATTTAAATTGGATTTAAAGCGATAATTCGATACATGGTTTTATAAGGATGTACAAGCTCTCCTCCCCACATGTGCCAAACGATTTTAAATTTTCCATGCACATGTTGAGGGGGAGCATCTATCTTAAACCACAAAGATTTGAAACGTGATCAAATTATTTCAATGTGCAATCTTTTCCTAATATGTGCAAAACATTTTCAAATTTCTATGCACATATTGAGGGGGAGCAACTATTTAGAAAACAACATTCTTTATATAACTACTCTTAGATGCAAGCCAACCCCTCAAACATGAAAATTACTTCTATAACAAAATGATGCTTGATGCAAATGTTGATGGGGAGCTCGTGTTCTAAAAATATCAAAAACAATTCAGGTACAAAATGCTTTGATAATATATCATAAGTATCTGGATTGATTTTCAAATGGTTTTCAATTGGTTCCAATGGCAGATGAACGATACCAAATAGACCGACCAACTTTACTTTATGTATGGTGATATAAGGACGATAAGGTTAGGTATTTGTTCCCATGATCCGCTAGAACCGGAGGGATCTACCCAGGACAATCCACTAGATAGTGTAGAAGTCCTTAGGTATGATGAAAAAAGGAGAAATGTGAGATATGGGAAGAGTGCGGATGAGACATAGCTAGTCTTGGAATAAACCCAACAAGGTTCTAGTTATGAAGTCTCGGTAAGCAATCAAGGGGTTGAAGAATGAAAAGAATTGAATGTGAAAAGGGTGAAAATAAATAGCCCTCCGATAATTCAACCTTAGGGCAGATACCGGGTTCAATTCATATGCTACTGGTGGTTACTAAGGTAACACTGGTATTGAAGACAAGACGTCATGGACCCAGTGACGCACTGCACTACATCTTCCCAAACTACTCAAGTTTCTCTTAAAAGGACTTGTTTCATTCTCACGGGGAACCAACATTATCTATCGACTTTCTCTTAGAGTTTGTTGATATTGAAGAAGGAGACCCTCTCCCTAGTCTCCGGCATAGGATCCAAATATGCACAATTGAGTCTAGAGCCACGAGATCATCAATAAATCTCATTAGGACACTTTCAATGAAGACTCTCATTTCACACAATGTGGAAGAGAGATTATATCTTGAGTCCCACGCATTATCCTTGTGGTATTGCGGAACATCCGAGTGATATGTATACATATTCACAATGAAGATGGAAAGCCTTCGAGCCAACATCAAACAAGCTCTGGTGGGTGGCATGTGAGATCTATCCAATAGATCAACCATGTGACAACCGAACATAAACAATGGGCGATTCAATCTTTGAATCAATCTCGGTTCGAGTTATGGATTGACGGATACCTTTGAAAACCGGTCGTTGTGCTTAAAAACTTTTTCTATAGCACATCGATCGTGTACTAATATTTCAAAATAAAGGTGTTTATGATTGATAAATGATTTTCATTAAAACCTTCGTTGTATTGCAAAAACAATTTCTATTGAGCAATACACGATTGTTTCTTGTCAAATCTCTTTTCATCAATCGGTGAATTTCAATTATTTGGTTCACTCACTCCATGTTGTCTTCTTTGAGACGTTCGGTTTGAGAACGGCTAGAGCATTGCGAAACCCGTCAAGGAAATTCTTGAATTATACCGATCACAGCAAGACTTGTATCGATCAACGGGAACCGTGGGCGTGTACCTCAATTCAACGAAAGTGTTCAAAGACACTTTCGTGCACTTTATTGCTAATGTTGTATGCAGTGCAGTACCGACGTTTGCGGTGATCGAATGATGCGGTCAATCCATAGCCGCATGCTCACACTACACATTCATCTCTAAAGATATCATGATAAGTGCATCAATGACTCGATATTTTCACTCCATGCTTCGCTACGTGTCGCCAATATCATGAATCAACGAAAGCTTCCGCTACTCGATGAGAATAAATCATGATCCGAATGTGAGCATGTCGGTCCAAATGTCACAACATCACATAATACCAACACCACAAAGGTAGAGTCGAGATTTTTGTTTGTTGATAATCTCAATGCTGGCTCAAAACTCATCATCACGTGGATTAGTTAAAGACCTCCACTTGAAAGTATCCAAACATGCGGAACATGAAGAATCAAAGACTACGAGCTCTTGAGCAAAGAACTTGATCAAGAATCCTAGAACAATCTAATGTAATATATGTTTGTATTCATTGTTAATTGAGGTGACCTCCTTAGGGGAGATTGTTAGGAATTAGAAAATTCGATCGTTAAAGAGTCGGTCACCTCAAGTATATGTATTCGTTAGAAAGCTCGTAGTCGTAGTCAAGTTATGTTAGCAAGTAGTTTGTTATGTAACACCGTGGAGGACAGACGGGTCTTTACCCACTGTATGCACGATCCACGACCGTAGGTGGCGTTTATTTGTAAGACACTATAAATACCCTCTACCTCCCAAGGTAGAGGGTTGGAGCTCAATACCATTTTCTTTGTTTCACATAGTTCCCAACTCTCTTCTCTCTCTCTCTAGAACTTTCTCTCTAAACATACTTGAACGCCACATGTGATTATGGTTTAGTGTGTTTGTGAAATCCTATAACTTACAATTGTGGAACATTTATCGTGATCATTCTTTAACTTATATTGTCTTCTGTTGCACGGATCTCGCGGATCCATCTCATTTGGGATCCCGCTAGTATAAACGAAGGGATCCGCATGACAAAGAAAAGTCACCAAACATTCCTTGATAACTTTGGTTTGGGAGTTCTAAACGCCTAGTGTTTTGATGTTAAGGCTCTAAGACTTGTGGTTTGAGGTTTTGAAGCTTTAATACTATTCCTATTAGACGAGGTTCCCTTTTAAGAATTAGTCATAATTTTGGGAAGTTTTCAAACATTATAATAAAATCCCATTTTATCATAATATAAGAAGTTTCACATGGATATTTATTGACATAGATGAAGTGTCAATAAACCCTTTGTGATGAATAATGATTGAGGCTATCGAATAACCAAGATATCATTATTACGAGTTGGTAATGTAGTCTATACAGATTAGTCGAAGAATACTATTTTTGATGATGACTATAATATGGATAACTACTTAAGTAATTACTAATAGATATAAATCATGCGACTAAGATTTTAATAATAATAAAATCAAAAGTGAATTATTAGTGATCATACCTTTGCTAAATATTCTTTTTAAGAAAAGAAGTATTTAGATGAAATGTTTTGTGATTTTCTTTGAATCTCCAGATTTATGTTGTGAGAAGGACAACACTAAACATTCTTTTTGTGAAAAGAAATATTTAGATAGATTCTTCATGATCTTCTTGGTGACTCCAAATCCAAGTATGGAAAATGCTTAACAAGGAAAATGTTAGAGCATTCTATCATTGTCCAATAATAAACATTATAATGATTTTTAAAATATGACCAAAAAAAATCCTTCTTTGTAGTTTTCAAACATACGCGGATCGTATCAAGTTTTTAAAGTACAACATACTCTAAGAAACTTGGTAACGAAGCTTTGATGCCAACTGTGGAAAACTAGAAGGGGGGGTTAAATAGTTTTACTAATTTAAAACTTCCTTTTAAATATTTAGATTGACTTATGTCAATCTATTTGGTTGTTTATGTTGGACGTTGATAGATAGATATATAAACGTGTAATGAAAGATAAAGAGTAAGAAGCACATCACCACGACACAAGTATTTATAGTGGTTTGGCTACAAGGACACCTTCCTTGCCCTACTTCACTCCCCGAGTCACCTACTCGAGAGTTCGTAAACACTACACCAACTCCTTATGGCGGAGAAGCCTTCACAACGTCGCTTACATCTTTTTCCGGTACTAAGCTAAATACCGAGTTCTTTCACACCAAGGCAAACCACACCTAACACAACGTCACCTACCCTTTATACGGTGCTAGGCTAACCACCGAGTTCTTTCACACCAAGGAGAACTAATCCTATCACAACGTCGCCTATCCTTTATTAGGTACTAGGCTAAGCACCTAGTTCCATTACTATGGAGGAACTACTACCCTTCACAACACAACACCTAATCTCAAGGAGATCCACTCCTTGTTACAACACCATCAAGGATATCACCATCCTTGGAAATAAACGAATACTTATATGTATAACGATGCACCTCATCGATTATACGACTAAGGCATTCTTTCTAAATGCCACTTGATTTAATTCTTAGGTATCCTTCACTAATGCCTTTGACACAACGCTTGCCACCCTTCACTAATGCCTTCGTCTTGACACCTTTAGCATTCTTCACTAATGCTTTTGGCACAGACGATAAGCATCTTTCACTAATGCTTTCGTCTTGACACTTTCGGCATCCTTCACTAATGCCTTCAACTCAACATCTATGGAGGAAGAAAGAACTATCAACAAGAGAACCTCAGTTATCTTGATGATGACGAAGCATGGAAACTCATGGACTTGAGCTTGCTAGACTTCAAGAAGTGGTGATCTCGCCTTTAAGAGGAACCTAGAGAATCGCACAAAAACAAAAGACAAACTACATAGATCTCTTGGATCTGAGGTTAGAGAGATATAATACTTGGGAAGTATGTGTGTAAAGTGATGAGTAAAGAAAGAAATGGCTCTCTATTTATAGAGGAAATTTTCATCGTTTCCCGGATCCCGCGGATCCATCCCACAAGGGATCCGCTAGCAAAAGCTAGGATCCATGGGACGCCCTCTTGCCCATGGGTATTTTTGGTTATGGGTCATGGGTTATGGGTTGATCCATGGTTTTCTTTCTAGATACAATGTATCTCAAGGATACAATGAACTTGGTTAAGTGGTATTTATAAAACCATGGGTTGTGGGTCAATACCATTTGCTAGTTTTTACCCATTTAGTATATACTTGTTTTTACCCATTTTAGTATAAACTTGTTTTTACCCATTTTAGTATATACTTAGTTAAATATATATTAGCCCAATATGTAAACACTATTTGTTGTACATATGTATCTCTAAGACATAAAATCACTTATACTTGTTTTAGTGTTTTATGTGAAAACGTAAGTGTGTTAGGAAACTATTGAATCAAACTATTTACGTATTTTATTTGTTTCGTTTAAAATGATTTTACGTTTGTTATCGACAAAACATTAGAAGATCGTAAAATATAAATAAACGTTTTACGGCTTATTTGTATTAACATTCCCTTGCATCCAAACGATTCTAGGTCCTTCCCTTGGTGTATTCTAGTCCTTCCCGACTCCTTGGAGGCCAAGTTCAAGAATTAATACCATAGGCCTTGGAACTAGTATAAATAGAGACCTCTAGTCAAGATATGAGACATACACTTCAATACAAATCTCTACTCATCAAACAAAGCTCTTAAGCTCTAAAATTCGTCCTTAGAACTCAAGGAAAGTTTGGAGTTCCAGAAGTTCCACATTTGGAGGCCAAAACACCAAGGAGTCTACCCCAGTACTTTGGGAATCATTACTTCACCATTTGTAATCTTATTTCAAGCATTGTAAGACTCTTAATTATGTTTTCTAATGTTCAAAGATCTGAGTTTATTTTTATGTTTGCTATGAGTGGCTAGTTTCTTTATACACTTGCTTAAATGATGTTGATTATCATATGAATAGTTAGTGATTGTGTTAACATGTTTTAATTCAATTTGAAGTTGATTCTAAGATACAATTGTGCTAAAGTTTCATAGTGACATTTGTTAAATCAAGTTTGACTAGTTGATAGTAATTGTTGAGGTCGAAAGAACTTATTGTTATTCAACTAGTTATAATCATTTTGTCTATAGATGATTGTTTTTACCCATTATTCTTGATTAAACAAAGGAACTAAGGTGTGGTTGTAATAAAGACGCTTTTTGATTATCAAATTGGATTGATTGGAAACATCTAAAAGGAAGGTAAGATTAGCTGTTAACAATCAATTGTAGCCTTTTGTCTATAACCGGTTACCTTTTGTATTGACCATTTCTTAAGCAATTTGATAAACAAGTGGATGTTTTTGTGTTTATGTTTATGAAAGTAAACTTATGAAACTTGAATTGATCTTGAATTGATTGGTTAGACTTAATGCTTGTTTTTATAAACTAAAATGTTGACGAAGGTTTAACTTGTAAGAACAATAGATTAGTACACCAACTAATTATCGCAACCAACATGTTAAGAGGTTAACACAATCATACTAATCATGGATAAGAAACTAGTTTAAGCAAGTGTAGTTTTTAATCATCTGAATTTCATTATATCTATTTGTGTTGTTATATGTTTTGGATTGTTTTAGTTGATTCAAACTTGTTAATCAGATTCACTCAAATCCCTGCGAACGATCCCGACTTACCTTCATAATCTTGCTATAACGGACGAGTGCACTTGCTCGTATGTGTTATTGGTAAATTTGGTAATACTTCTTTTATAAATTTAAAACTTGTACACACGTAGCACATCAAGTTTTTGGCGCCGCTGCCGGGGATTTGATTATGTTTCAGCAAGTTTTGAATCCCCATTAGTCGATTCATTCCAATTTTTTTTCTCAGAAACTTCAACTGATCCGGTTGCCTCTCAACCGAATCGGTTACGCCTTTAACCTAACCAAATCGATCTAACCGATCGGTCGCTCCTCGCAACCGATCCGGTTACCCTTTTCTGTCCAGAACACTGTTTTCGTTGTTTGTCCGTGTGTTTAGATATTGCCTGGATTCTCTAGGTCATTGTATGAACACTCGTGCAGCAGGAATAGAACCAATTTCACCTCTTACCAATCCTGAACGTTTGATTAGAAGAAGAAGAAGAACACCTTTCATAGCCTTAGCCGATCGTATACCAAGAGTACCAAACCCACCATTTGATAACGTCATAGAAGCAAAAGTCGTTTACAACCCTTTCACCAATTTACCTTTTCCCATGGCGGACGATTAACCCATATGGGGAACCAACCGAGCCGTAGCACCTACCCCTGGGAGTGCTATTGTTGTTGTCAACCTTGGTGACAACTTCACCGTGAAGGGTCATCATCTTTCCATGATCAAAGACCGTCAATTCGATGGCCGTGCACGGGCCGATCCGCATAAGCACATTGCCGAATTCATCAAAATTTGTGGCATGTTCCGTTATGGAGACACCAATATCAATGCCATCAAACTCAAACTTTTTCCATCATCACTCGGCGGAGATGCTAAATTATGGTACAATGAATTAACCCCAGGAATTATCAACACTTGGGAGGAGATGAGGCAAGCCTTTGTGAGCCGATTCTTTCTACCTGCCATGTTTGATCGATTAATGGGAGAAATTCGTTCTTTCTCACAAAATCCCATTGAATCACTTGTCGAAGCTTGGCTTCGGATGAAAGATTTGCTTTGTAGTTGTCATGGACATGGATTATCCAAAGGAACCATTATCCAAATCTTTTACCATGGACTAGATGAAATCTCTCAAGGCATCCTTTATGCTGGAGGAATTTTTCTCTATAAGACTCCTAACGATGCACACCAATTACTCGAAGATCGATAACTCCTCAAACTCGATTGGTCTAAAGATTCCAAAACCAAAACTCTTCGAAAAACCGTTGCTTTTGTCGAAAACACCGATACCTCAAAACTCATGGAGAAAATGGAAGCGTTAACCTCAAAAATCGACTCGCAATACAAAGATATCAAAGAAGAAATGAAGGAAATGCGAGATGGATGCAACAATTGTGGAAGAAATCACCCATCGTTTGAGTGCGACGATAAGCCTATGGGTGGGCCTAACGAAGGAGAAGCGAATTATGTCCAAGGAGGATATCGTGGAGGAGGATATCGTAGTAATTATTACGGTCAAAATTCTGGAAATTGGCAAGACCGCCGACCAAGGGATGACAACCGTGATTCTTAACCATGAACTGACAATCTCAAAAATCAATTTTTCAATTTCAAAGCCAAAGTTGAGAAGGGACAGAAAATCATCAAGCATCTATCCAAGATCTTGAAAACAAATTTGGCAGACTTTCTGACCAACATTCCTCTCGACCATCTAGTTTGTTGCCAAGTAACACCCAATCCAACCCAAAACCATCAAATGATAAGACGTACCATCCACCGCAAACAAGAAATGAGCCTATCAATGTTGTCTTCACAAGAAGTGGTCTCTCGTACGATCTACCACCAAATCCTAATGAAAATACTCCTATCACCAAAGATAGTGAGGATGAAGCCGAGGAAACCAACACAACTCACAACACCAAAAAGAAAACCACATCATCTGTCAAGGCGTACACACCAAAAATTCCATACCCTCAACGCCTTAAGAAAGAAAAAATGGAAGAACGTTATAAGAAGTTCATCGAAATAATCAAAGAGGTTAGACTCAATGTTCCTCTCGTTGATGTCTTAGCCGGAATGCCCAATTATGGGAAATTCTTGAAAGAACTTCTTAATAACGAAAGCAAGCTAGAGCAAATATCACTTACTTTCCTTAACGAAGAATGATCAGCCATTGTCCAAAACAAAATCCCACCAAAGCTCGGAGATCCTGGGAGCTTTCTTATTCCATGAACATTCGGGAATAATATCCAGTGCGATGCTTTAGCTGATCTTGGCGCAAGTATCAATTTGATGCCTTATTCGTTGTATTCCAAGTTATGCAACAACAGCCTCAAACCAACAAAAATGGGCATTCGATTAGCAAATCATTCTATCAATATCCCTGGTATTATGAGAATATGCTTGTTCAAGTCGGTAAATTCATTTTTCCCGTGGACTTTGTAATCTTAGAAATGGAAGAAGATAGTAAAGTCCCACTCATCTTAGGAAGACCTTTCCTAAATACCGATGCAATCATCAAAGTGAAAGGACAAGAACTCAACCTTGAGTTGGAGAAGATCGAATCACCTTCGATCGATAAAGCAATGCGCTATCCACATTCCGGTGATGACACTTGTTTCAACATCGATGTTATCGATGAAGTCACCGACGAAGAATTGGATGCATTACTCAACGAATCCGATCCATTCATGACTACTTCTGAAAAAATCAATGAAACAGACTTTGACAAAGAGTTTGATGATTTCATGAAAGTAGAATTCGAAGGATATAACACGGAGGAAGAAATGGAGGTAGAAAATTTTGAAGCAATAACTTTCGATGACGAGATGAGAATAAAATCCTCTATCGAAGAACCACCAACAGATCTCGTGCTCAAACCTCTCCCTGATCATCTTGAATATGCTTACTTGGAGGAAAATTCACTTCTTCCAGTAGTCATATCTTCATTACTCGAGGCCAATGAGAAAGAAAGTTTAGTTTCTGTCCTCAAAAATCACAAACAAGATTTCGCTTGGAAAACATCAGATATCCCAGGAATTAGTCCTAATTTCTTCAAACACAAAATCAATTTCGAAGATGGGATCAAACCTGTTGTTGAACGTCAATGTCGACTCAATCCCAACATGAAAGAAGTTGTTAAAAGGAAACCATAAAACTTCTCGATCTTTGGTATCATTTACCCAATCGAAGATAGTCTCAGGTGAGTCCTGCTCAACGTGTTCCCAAGAAAGGAGGGATGACGGTTGTGACTAATGAACGGATGAACTAGTCCCCACTAGAATCAAGTATCGGTTGGCGTGTTTGTATTGACTATCGGAAATTAAACAAAGCCACCGAAAAGATAATTTTCCATTCCGCTCATGGATCAAATGCTTGAAAGACTAGCAGGAAATAAATTCTTTTCTTTCCTCAATGGATTTTCGTGGTATTTTCAAATTCAATCGATCCTAATGACCAAGAAAAGACCACTTTCACTTGTCCTTTTGGAACCTACGATATCGGCGATGCCTTCGGTCTTTGTAATGCACTGCGACTTTTCAAAGGTGTATGATCGCCATATTCAAGACATGCTCGAAACCTCCATGGAAGTTTTCATGGATGACTTTTCGATCTTCGAAACTCATTTGAAGCTTTTCTTTCAAATCTTGATAAAATGCTCGAAGATGCTAAGTCGCACATCTTGTCCTTAAGCGGGAAAAATGTTACTTTATGGTGACCGAAGGAATTGTGCTTGGCCACAAGATCTCCAGTGCAGGCATGGAAGTAGACAAAGCAAAAATCGACATTATCACGAAACTTCCACCACCAAATAACGTCAAAGCCGTTAGAAGTTTTTTAGGACATGCCGGTTTCTACCGTCGCTTTATCAAAGATTTTTCAAAAATATCTCGTCCAATGACGAAACTTCTTGAGAAAGATTCTATCTTTGACTTCAATGCTGATTGCATAAAAGCTTTTGAAACGTTGAAATCTCAACTAACTAGTGCTCCGATCATGGTTTCACCTAATTGGTCACTACCCTTCGAACTTATGTGCGATGCCAGCGATTTTGCTGTTGGAGCTGTCTTAGGACAATGAGAAGGAAAACACTTTCGGCCCATATATTTTGCTAGCAAGACAATGAATAGTGCTCAGCAAAATTATACTGTCACGAAAAAGGAATTACTGGCCGTAGTTTTCGTGTTCGACAAATTCCGATCCTACCTTGTGCTCTCAAAAACAGTCGTGTTCACCGATCACTCGACACTCAAATATCTGTTCACCAAGCACGATGCTAAACCGCGTCTCATCCGATGGATTCTGCTACTCCAAGAATTTGACATCGAAATCAAAGATAAGAAAGGAGCAGAGAATCTAGCCGCTGATCATTTATACCCAGATCTTGAGGAGTTAAAGGAAGAAGAAATCGATGATTACTTCCCTGATGAAACTCTCATGACCGTCGATGGAAATGACGATCCTTGGTTTGCTGACTTTGCTAACTATCTTGCTGGAGGAATTCTAAGAAAAGGTTTAACTCACGCTCAAAGGAGCAAATTCTTTTTGGAACTTAAATACTATTTTTGGGAAGATCCATATCTTTTCAAAACGTGTCCTGACGGAATGATCCGAAGATGTGTTTCTGGTTCCGAAACCCGCAAGATTCTTGACGAATGTCATCATGGCCCAACTGGGGGACATTATGGTCCTTCCACCACAGCTAAATTTTTTTTTGATGCTGGATTCTATTGGCCAACAATATTCAAAGAAGCACATTTACTTGTTTAGAATTGTGATGCTTGCCAAAGAACCACCAATCTTTCGTGAAGAGACAAAATGCCATTGACAAGCATTCAAGTGTGTGAAATATTCGATATTTGGGGAATAGATTTCATGGGACCATTTCCTAAATCCCACAAATACGAATACATTCTCGTTGCTATAGATTACGTGTCCAAATGGGCAGAAGCTGAAGCTTTACCAACCAACGATGCTCGCGTAGTCGTTAATTTTCTCAAAAAGCTTTTTGCTCGTTATGGAATACCCAAAGCCTTGATAAGCGATCGAGGAACCCATTTCTGTAACCAACAAATGGAGAAAACCATGAAAAGATATGGAGTTCATCATCGATTCGCTACGGCTTATCACCTACAAACCAGTGGTCAAATTGAAAACACCAACAGAGCTCTTAAAAGAATACTCGAGAAAACAGTGAAGGACAATCCTTCAGTGTGGTCGAAGAAACTTGACGATGCTCTGTGGGCATTTCGTACGGCTTACAAAACTCCTATTGGCACAACTCCTTATAGACTCTTGTATGGAAAAACTTGTCATTTGCTGTTCGAAGTTGAACATCGTGCTTACTAGGCTCTCAGAAATTGTAACACCAATCTCAAAATAGCTGGAGAGAAGAGATTCTTGAAATTTCACAAACTCGACAAATTAAGACTCTGAGCTTACGAAAATTCTAAACTGTATAAGGCCCGGACAAAAGCTTATCACGACAAGAAGCTAAGAGTTCAAAAAGAATTCAAAGCTGGAGATAAAGTTCTACTCTTCAACATGAAATTCAAATTCAAAGCTCCCAAATTACAACCAAGATGGTTTGGACCATATATCGTTAAAAATGGATATCCATCCGGTTATGTCGAACTTTTTGACAAACAAGGTGGAAGTTTCATTGTTAATGGGCACCGAATCAAATTATACTACGATAAGGAGCAAATGAATGAAATATCAGTTGAGATAGTTTCCCCTGAAAATGAATTCAAAACCATCACCTTTGTAGCACCTTTTCCAGGAAGAATCCCACAAATTGTTCCTTGGAAACCATCTGCTGAGTTCATCTAGGACGATATTGATGCTACTGGTGAAGAATTCATGTATATCCCCAAACTTTTCAAAATGTTCAAGGCTGCATCTGTGGCCAAGTGAATTCGGGAAGATTCGAGTCAGGCTGATGACTCGTTAATAAAACAAGCGCTTCTCGGGAGGCAACCCGTGTGTTTCGATTGATTTTCGTGGTCACGCCCAAAGTTTAAACCTTTGGTTGAACTTAAGTGTGGGGTGTGCCACATCTTAATAAAACTCTTTGTTTGTATATAAGATTTTGTGCGGTATTGATTACTCCAATGGGACGCTAGGAATGAAGAAAATTGTCGACAAACTCATTGAATATCTGGTTTCATCTCTATTTTCCCTATTTCTATACTTTGAAGTTTGTTTTCACATTGAGGACAATGTTTAACTTAAGTGTGGGGGGTGAATAGGAAAATTAGAGTTTTAAGCTTAAAATTAAAAATTTTGTTTGCCCTGTGATCTAGTTACTTTTCATGCTTTCGTGATTATATATTAGAATAATGGATCAAACCATCGGTAAACGGTAATATTTGAAACTTTGAGATGTGTTTCGATTAATATTGCAATCCATTCAGGATCGATAAATATTTGCTAGCACAAATTATAGCCCTTTCCACTAAAATTGTGAGGATTTGAGCTCGTTTTATATTAAGCATACATCTTTTATGCTTGGATCTTTTGCTATGAGTGTGCTGGTGATTTTATTTATTCTAGAACTTGTGCTTGTAAATCATTACCAGACCGCAGTGAGATCGAACTCGTGCGATATAAGTGAATTCGTGTGATAAAGAGGCACCTTAGGATTTAACCCAAATGGCCTTCCATTTTTCATATCATGCTATATTAGCTAGCCACATCGGTTAGTTAACCACCACATGGACCCATTTGTAGCGCTCATCTTTAGCGCTAGATACCCCTAGTTACACCCTCTGAGCAATCATTTTCGTTTTTGTTCCATCCAGAAAAATACAAAAATATTTTACACTTTAAACCTTAGCCTAGCCCTTATCAATGTCTAAACGGTTGGTTGCTAGTCACCCGGAAAGTGAAGATTGTTCAAATGATTATGAGTACCGCATCTTGTTAATTGATTGAGCTATTTCAATGATGAGTTAAAAAAACAAAAATGTTGAAAGTATGAATGTATTAGCCAATGTGCTATGTTCGAAGAAAAAAATAATCATGGCGAAGCAAAACGAAGAGTTGTGGAAATCTGAAGAAAAGAAAATGAAGCTGTAATCATTTATTGGTTTACAGATTGTTTGGTAGCTAGCAACACGGGTATTAGACTTGATTCTATTTTATTTTTACACTAATTTCATAAATACTCCCATGCCTTATCCATGCCCTTAACCCTAAGCCATATCATTATTACTCGAATAAAAGTCCTCTTTAGATGTTTTTGCTTGGTGCTCATGCTACGTCGGTGGAGTTTTGTTTCTTGTACAAGCTTATGGTAATAATCTAATCATGACTGAGAAATGAGTGTGATTTATCTTGTTACCCCACTAAAAATTGAGTGAATGAGTGAATTATATTTCGTTCCTTTTTCGTGAGGTGTTTTGAAATTTTAATCATGCAAGAAAATTATTGGATATTGTCAAACATCTTTAAAGTTTCACTCTTAAAAAGCATAATTGATGAATCCTCTCTCGTACTTGTACTTGGTTGATTCGCATCACATTTTTCGTAATCATGATCTTGTACCAGTGGATGTTTTTCCTAGATTTGCTTAAGGGCAAGCAAAGTTTAAGTATGGGGGAATTTGATAACGCTCAGATTGTACATGTTATCAGTAGCGTTATGTGTGCTTTTGTATATGTTATTTGGCTATATTTGTACGATTTCAGTGCTTAATCGTATCAAAAGATGTTTGTCTAGTGTTTATAACCAAGTGCAGGGAAACGGAAGGAAAAGTAAAGAAATGTTCAACAATTAGAAGATTCCCGTTTCGGTGAAGCATGTCAAACACAAATCAGTATCTCAAGTACCATTGAAGACCATAGTGATTGAAGAACCAAGTTCTACATGTCAAAACGAAGTAAAGATCAATTTTCCGTAACTCAGGAAAACCAACCGGATCGGTTGCAATAGCAACCGGATCGGTTGGAAAATGACCAAAAAGTGCCCAAGACGCCATCCAACCGTTCGGTCGCCGCTCGCAACCGGAACGGTTGGAACCTTTGTAGAAGACCAACCGGATCGGTTGGTCATTTGACCGATCCGGTTGGAGAGCCTGTTTCTGCCAAATCTTCATCACTAAGTTTCCCCTTTGCATCCAAATGATTCTAGGTCCTTCCCTTGGTGTATTCTAGTCCCTTCCTGACTCCTTGGAGGCCAAGTTCAGCAATTAGTACCCTAGGCCTTGGAACTAGTATAAATAGAGACCTCTAGTGAGCATATGAGACACACACTTCAATACAAATCTCTCTACTCATCAAATAAAGCTCTTAAGCTCTAAAATTCGTCCTTAGAAGTCCAAGAAAGTTTGGAGTTCCAGAAGTTCCACATTTGGAGGCCAAACCACCAAGGAGTCTACCCCAATACTTTGGGAATCATTACTTCACCATTTATAATCTTATTCCAAGCATTTTAAGACTCTTAATTATGCTTTCTAATGTTCAAAGATCTGAGTTTATGTGTATGTTTGCTATGAGTGACTAGTTTCTTTATACACTTGCTTAAATGATGTTGATTATCATATGAATAGTTAGTGATTATGTTAACATATTTTAATTCAATTTCAAGTTGATTCTAAGATCCAATTGTGCTAAAGTTTCATAGTGACATTTGTTAAATCAAGTTTGACTAGTTGATAGTAATTGTTGAGGTCGAAAGAACTTATTGTTATTCAACTAGTTATAATCATTTTGTCTATGGATGATTGTTTTTACCCATTATTCTTGATTAAACAATGGAACTAAGGTGTGGTTGTAATAAAGATGCTTTTTGACTATCAAATTGGATTGATTGGAAACATCTAAAAGGTCGTAAGATTAGCTGTTAATAATCAATTGTAGCCTTTTGTCTATAATCGGTTACCTTTTGTATTGACCATTTCTTAAGCAATTTGATAAACAAGTGGATGTTTTTGTGTTTAAGTTTATGAAAGTAAACTTATGAAACTTGAATTGATCTTGAATTGATTGGTTAAACTTAATGCTTGTTTTTATTAACTAAAATCTTGACGAAGGTTTAACTTGTAAGAACAATAGATTAGTACACCAACTAATTATCGCAACCAACATGTTAAGAGGTTAACACAATCATACTAATCATGGATAAGAAACTAGTTTAATCAAGTTCTGAATTTCATTATATCTATTTGTGTTGTTATATGTTTTGGATGGTCTTAGTTGATTCAAACTTGTTAATCAGATTCACTCAAATCCCTGCGAACAATCCCGACTTACCTTCATAATCTTGCTATAACAGACGAGTGCACTTGCTCGTATGTGTTATTGGTAAATTTGGTAATTCGTCTTTTATAAATTTAAAACTTGTACACACGTAGCACATCACACATTGTTTTCTAAGATAATCTAAATCAAAGAATTAACATTGTTAATACAAATTAAACTCATTCCTTGAAATGAATGAAGATGTTTTGAGCAAAGTTGTGATCAATCTCATTAGTTTACTATTCACACAATTAAAACCACATTGTGGTTTTGTTGTATAGGAAAAATCATGCCTAGCAACCGCCAACAAAATTACCATGATACCGCCCACTACATCCAAATGTACCATCGTAAGGAAGGCCTAAGCCTGGAGGATAGGAAAGCCTTCAAGATGCTAGAAAAGAGACTCTTCCATGAAGGCCGTGTGGTTGAACCATCATTCCTCGCAAACACCAACATTCGACAAGTCTTTGGAGGAATTAACTTTGAGTGCCTCTTGGACATTAACGAGCAAATTTTTCCGGTGTTCGTGCTTGAATTTTACAAGACAATGAGAATTATTAGGAATGAAGCGGGACCATCTCAATAGCCTTCATCATCAATGAGCATGAGTACACCCTCTCTCTTGTAGAATTTGGAAGGATACTCCATGTCCCATATCAAGGAGTGTGTATGTATTCCAACGAATGGTCTTTGGCGGAGCTACATGACATGGTATATCATCATAAAGCATACTTCACGGTCATCCAGAAGCAACCACGGTAAGGGATACCGTCTTCATGGAAAGAGCATCTCCATCAAGGGTCATGAGAAACTCCAAGATAATCTATAGGGATCCATTTCAAATGGAGCTTTCAGAAATATTCCATTTGTACAAGAAAAGGGAACTTGTGGTAAGGGAGAATGTGCTTTGATTGGGAGGGAACAAAGATCATCCCAATGCGTGCTTGAGCTTCATGATTTATTGCCTTGTAACTGGCACTCACTTCAATCTCACTTATTACATGGTCAAAAGAATGGCGAGTATGAAACACATGGAAAAGATGGTACCCCCTTATGCAATGCTCCTGACCCATCTAGCAAACTTCATCTTTGCTCTAGATCCTTCTCCTTATTCATTTGACCATAGTTTTTGCAACAAGGTCATGGTGCCGCTATCCGATGGAAAGACTACAAGGATCATGGTGGATGGCAAGAGACCTCACCCACCAACGGATTCATCGGATGAAAGGGAAAGACAAAGAGAAGGAGAAGGAAGTAGCAACCTCCTTGGCAACACCGATCTCGACCCTTTAGATTACATCAATCAATTGCCGGATATTCCAAGCTCATCACAAGAGTGGCAACAAACTAAAGGGATATTAAAGTGTTTTGCTAATTTATTGAAGAAGAAGAAGTAGAGATGGTGGGATGAAGAGTGAAGGGATGAAGATGGAGATGGAGACGGGAGTGAAATGGAAGGAGGTGTGGATGGAAGGTAAGGTCATAGGACCTTAATTTGTGAAAACAATTTCTAAAACAATGGTCTGTAAACATCTTAACAATTAATAGATTAAGATGTAGCTTGTAGGAATTGACATGATTTGGCATTAGACACTTTAACTTAGGAACTCGTAAAATGATATTTTACGACGACTTGATCCTATTCAAGTAGTCGTTATCTCTCATTTTTTATTACCTTTTAGTTCTCCCCACTTGCTATGAGTTACACTTGTTGTTTGCATGTGTTTCCGATTGTAGAAATGATTAGGATAAGCATTTGCTAAGAGTGCAAAATCGCACAATTGTCGAGAAGCTCTTGGTCGTGATGAGCGGATCCTCGGATGAGGAACCGTGAGATTCGGGCAAATAGATATCAGATACAGATCACTTTACATCAAACGTGTCCCCTAGATCACATCATTCTTGCCAAACATGACTCTTCAAGACTACTTAAGTCTTCCTCAAGCTCAGTAGGTCTCACACTCACCCGTAACTAACTTAGGATCAAGTTCAAAAGTTCTTTTGATTTATCAATTCACCAAAACTCGCCATATTTCTGATCCAATGCTTACACATTGTTCCTCACATCTCAAAACACTTAGCCTGATATTTCTTTCAATTTTATCAAATTGATTTTAGCCATCCTTACCTTAAAATAGGCTTGAAACTAGTTTTTCATTTCTTTCTATTTTTTAGGAATTTTTTAAATTTCTCTTAAGTCATCATCTGATCTCTAGGATCAATTACCATCATTTGTCATACTCAAATCAATGAATATCATCCTTAAACATTTAGTGACACTATCAAAAAGTTCACTTTCCTACCCAAAACCATCATTAAGTATCCTCACTCCTTGTGGTTGGACATTTAAGTCACCTATCACCTAAGACATCTAAGGAAAGTCAAACCCTCAAGATTTATAGGCACTAGACCTTACAAGAGCATAATCACTTCATCATATTTCTGTCTGACAGACGGATCCCTGGTTTATAACCAGACGGATCCCTAGTGAGAGGGACCCGTGGGATCCGTGTCTACAGAGAGCTTCTAATCAGCTTTTCTTTCAAAATTCAAACTATATTTGGTAATCTAAACAATTTTGCTTACCATTTAATGATTCCCTAGAGCTGAACAACACCATAGTTGACCTTGGTGCATGCCAAATTTTCTTAGTGGACATGAATTTAATTCATTAATTCAAATTCATCCTTTATAAACCAAACACTCTTGAGAGCTTAAGTCACCAATCCTAAAAATCAGTAGTTAAAGACTCCTACTACATCCTCAACTTCACTACGACCAAAGCGTCTAGCAAGAACTCTTCAACCAAAGGTTCATCCAAAAGGAATACTCATATGGTCCATGAGATATCATCCACCGAGTCATCACCCGTAAGAAGTACAAATGTTAGAATCCCACCTCAACAATCTCAATCAACAATAGCCAAAGAACCACAAGAATTAGTATTAGACCTTTCGAGTTAGGAAAGGCTTCATCAAGCTCTAAACCAAATGTACCTAGTTCTAGTAAAACGCCTAAGCCTTCATTCCTAGAACATAGACTAAATTCCTTTACCGAACCTCTTTCTCATCCAAATCTCTACTCATTAGAGCACTCACCACCGAGAACTTCCCACTCACCAACCTTCTCGTTAAATAGGGAACCACCTACATCACCAAATAGTCCACTTTTAGAGAGAAGGAACCACCAAGGACCTAATCATATAGAAGAATTTCCATTACCACCACCCTCATTCTTAGTAGAACCTCATCCTACATTGCTCAATGTACCTCCACCATCATTCGTGGAGCCTCCTCAAAACAACCAATCTCCTCCGGTTCCCAATCATGACAATAATTGATCTAATTGTCTAATAACCCAAGGACTTGTTCAAGAAGTATGAAATGAGTTTCATTTCATGTTTAAACAATCTTTGAACGATTGGACCAAATCAACAAGTCTACTCATCCTTAGATTCAAGGACAATGATGCTCTTTAAGTTTTTGGTCACTTATTAGAATTAGTAGAAAATGTATTACATGGTTAAATCATTCTCTTATTTTTAGAGGTTTTTAGATCATCTCTCGCATTTTTATTGAATGAAATTACATGTTTTATGCCATATTATCTTGAGTATATGTTTGGTGCTTTAATACATATCTCATTTTGATGATAACATCATTTGTTACATCACCATTGTTGTATTTTGTTTATTGTCAGACGGATCCCTCTATTTTGCCTAGACGGATCCCTCCAAGGAGGGAACCGTGGGATCCGTGCAACAGAAGACTTTTTTTCTACTAACTTGAGTCTTATTTGCAGGAAATTATGCATTCTATACTTGTTTTCTAATCTTTGTTTTGTATATTTTCAATATATGCATGAAGAATTTGACACCCTTAGCTAGGGGGAGTTTCGTGTCAAAGCGATACATTGCAAAATCATTTGCAATATATTTTAGGATTATGTTACATGGCGTCCTTTTGCAAAGTTGCAATCATCAAGGGGGAGTATATTCGTCACAAAGATGAAACCATTTGCAAACATAGTTGCAATGCACTAGTTTAGTATTTCTTCTTACTTGACGCCCTCACAAAGGGATGGACTCGTCAAGGGGGAGCTAAGACGAGAATACTTCCCGTCACTTGCTCTCTATATATTTTTTATATGTCTTCTTTCTTTTTACATGTTTTTCTTAAAACAATGTGTTAGTTTCTTTTCGACGCTCTTTTTGTTTCGACAAAAAGGGGGAGAAGAGAGTAAAAACTACAATTCAAACTTTTATGAATTTTAGTTTTTCCTTAAAATAATCTTATGTTTTGTCATCAACAAAAAGGGGGAGTTTGTTAATACAAATAAACCGTAAAAACGTTTATTCATATTTTACGATCTTCTAATGTTTTGTCGATAACAAACGTAAAATCATTTTAACGAAACAAATAAAATACGTAAATGCTTTGAGCCAATAGTTTACTAACACACTTACGTTTTCACATAAAACACTAAACAAGTAATAGTGATTTAATGATTGAGTAATACATATGTACAACAACTAGTGTTTACATATTGGGTAGATATATACATAATTAGTAGGTATTATAATGGGTAATATAATGGGTAGAAGTTTAAGTATTTGACCCATTGACCAAATACATTGAATATAGTTGGGTATAACCCAAAGTCCATAACCCATACCCATGGAGCATAACCCATAACCCATTGCATGACATCATGCATAAGTCATGAATGGGTATTATCCATGACCCATGGATTTAACCCATAAGCCATGGACTAGATACATTGCACATACTAGATACATTGTATCTACTCGGATACCCATGGTCCAAATTCTAGGACCCATGACCCATAACCCAAGACCCAAAACCCATGGGCAAAGAGGAGCGTCCCACGGTTTCCCAGTTTACACTGGACGGATCCCTCAAGCAAAAGATCCGTGGGATCCGTGGAACAGTAGACTATTTTCTTCTATAAATAGTGAGCCATTTCTTTATTTTGTGGTGCTACTCCCACACATACTTTCTCCTAGTATTATAAACCTTCTAACCTCAGATCCTAAGGATCTCTCTATTTAGTTTGTGTTTGTTTTTGTGTGATTCTCTAGATTCCTCTTAAAGGCGAGATCACCACCTCTTGAAGTCGAGAAAGCTCAAGTCCATGAGTTGCCATGCTTCGTCATCATCAAGACTACTGAAGTTTTCTTGTTGATAGTTCCTTCTTCCTCCCTAGAAGTGTTGTGTCAAAGGCATTAGTCAAGGATGCCGGAAGAGTCAAGACGAAGGCATTAGTGAAAGGTGCTTAACGTCCGTGTCAAAGGCATTAGTGAAGGATGCCGAAAGAGTCAAGACAAAGGCATTAGTGAAAGGTGCTTAACGTCCGTGTCAAAGGCATTAGTGGAGTATGCCAAAAGAGTCAAGACAAAGGCATTAGTGAAAGGTGCCGAACGTCCGTGTCAAAGGCATTAGTGAAGGGTGCCTAGAAGTCAAGTCAAGAGGCATTAGTGAAAGATGTCAATGGTGTACAATCGATGAGGTGCATCGATGTACAAATAGAGATAGGGTGTGTCCAAGGATATTGGTATCCTTAATGATGTCATAATAAGGAGTGGGTCTCCTTTGGGATAGTTGTTGTGTAGTGTTGGGTAGTAGTTCCTCCTTGGTAATGGAACTCGGTATCTAGCCTTGTACCGGATAAAGTGTAGGAGACGTTGTGATAGGTGTGGTTCTACCTTGTGGAAGAACCGGTGTCTAGCCTTGTACCAGAAAAAGAGTAGGCGACATTGTGAAGGCTTCTCCGCCATAAGGAGTTGGTGTCGTGTAGTGATTACGAACTCTCGAGTAGGTGACTCGGGGAGTAGAGTAGGGCAAGGAAGGTGTCCTTGTAGCCGAACCACTATAAACACTTGTGTCGTAGTGTTGTGTTTCTTACTCTTTACCTTTGCATTACATATTTCCATATCTATCTATCAACATCCAACATACACATCTGAATAGATTGACATAAGTCGATCTAAATATTTTAAAACGAAGTTTTAATCGGTAAAACTATTCAACCCCCCTTCTAGTTTTCCACTCTAAACATGTGTATAAGTTAAAGAAAGCTCTTTACGGTCTTAAACAAGCCCTAAAAGCTTGGTATGATAGACTCAAGTCATTTTTAATCAAAAACAACTACACCATGGGGTTAGTTGATTATACACGTTTTACTAAGAAAAAGGATTCACATATAATTATTGTTCAAATATACGTGGATGATATTATATTCGGATCTACTTGTCAAGACATTTGTGATGATTTCTCTAAAATCATGCATGACGAGTTTGAGATGAGTATGATGGGAGAACTAAGTTTCTTTCTTGGTCTACAAATCAAACAAGTAGAAGATGGTATCTTCTTTAATCAATCTAAATACATAAAAGAGATGTTAAAGAAATTTGGTTTAGAAGAGTCAAAACCCATAAGAACACCAATGTCATCCGACACTAAACTTACAAAAGATGAAGACGGTGAATCCGTTGATAACACAAAATACCGTGGCATAATTGGTAGTCTTCTCTACCTTACGGCTAGTCGGCCGGATATCATGTTTAGTGTTTGTCTATGTGCTAGGTTTCAAGAAGATCCTAAAACATCACATCTAGAAGCGGTAAAAAGAATATTTAGATACATTAAGGGTACGGCTCAATTAGGATTATAGTATCCTAAGGGTACGGGAGTAGAAACTATTGTATATGCAGATTCTGACCATGCGGGTGATTTTGTTGACCCAAAAAGTACAAGTGGTGTATGTACTTTTATGGGATGTTGTTTAACATTTTGGTTCTCAAAAAAGCAAACGACATTGGCCATATCAACAATCGGTTTAATATGTCTCCGCCGGCAAAGCATGCCAACAAGCACTATGGATGAAACAAGCGTTAGTTGACTACGACATTCATCTAAGTGACATAGCCATTCTATGTGACAACAAAGGTGCCATCGACTTAAGCAAGAATCCGGTATTGCACTCTCACACCAAGCACATAGAGATTCGTCATCACTTCTTAAGAGACAATGTTCAAAAGGGGAACATCTCTATTGAGAAGGTAACATCCAAAGACAACATAGCCGACGTCCTTACCAAACCATTGAAGCGGCGTCAATTGAACCTACTTTGTCTTGGTCTTGGTCTCATGGAACAATCGTCGTAATTATTTTTTAAACTCTACAAGGTATGTAAACACTAGCCTTCTTCTTCTCTGAGTCTAGGATCTCTATTTCACACACAACTCACAAACAATACGGGAATTTTCAAAACCCAAGATAGTTTTTATTTACAACTCGTACTTTCATAATTTTCTTTTAGTTTTCAAGATAAGTTTCTTTTACAACACGTAATTTCAGACCTATTTTTTTTCTCTCAAGGATAAACGTTTTCTTCAAACAAAGAAACTTTTTCAAAATGCTTTCTAAAAGGATACTTCTTCCCGTATCACTTTCATAAATGCTATTTCTCACGCCTAGGACAAACCTCTTTTCATTATTAATACAAAGTAAAACCCGCTTTCATTGCATCTCATGTCTTTTGAATGCTAAAGAGAACACATAACTAATATGTGTTTTCGTACATTCATTTAAGCAACAATGAATTAGGAGCACTGGGTTATCTCACATAATAGTATGTTTTTCACTTCTAGTCTATTTTCCTTTATCTTTAGGAGTCGAGATAACCACAACTCCAAATGGTTTGCATATAGGCACACACACTAGTACAAAACGGGATTTGGTCACGATCGTCGAATGAAACAACCACACATTCGCATATTTGTGTGGTCAAGGTACGAAATTGACAACATGTACTAATTAGTCACACATGAAAATTTTAATTATGTGACCATTAGAACTGTATCGCCACATAATTGAACGTTGTGTGGCTAAAGGTATCTGGTGATTTTGTTTCGCATCATTTAGTCACATATGAATTTGGAACGCGTGACAAATACAAGTAACCTTGATCGTTAGTCACATGAAGTAATTTTTGTGTGTCTAAATCATAGAGTCAAGTTTTGTCACACATTATTTAAGGGTGACTGATATGTTTTGCCAACTCTTTAGCCACATCCGAAATTGGAACAAGTGACAAATGAAAAGTAAGGTTGAAGCATTAGTCACGATATACATATAAACAAAGGACAAATATATGTCACACACTTGAACACTGTGACCAAAAGCCATATATGGTCACACTAAATGTTTTGTCACACATTCGTTAAGTGTAGCCAAAATCCAAGACATATGTTCACGTAAGTTAATATGTGTGTTTAAAGTTTAGTTTGTGTTAGCTTGTCGAAAGCTAATCTATAAAGTCACATTTGCTACTAACACCGTGACCAAATGCCATATATGGTCACACTAAATGTTTGGTCACACATATTATTCAAGTGTAGCCAAAATCCAAAGACATATGGTCACGTAACTTAATATGTGGCCATTGGATGATGAATAGTCACTCAAAATACACGTTTCCTCACTTTAAACACCATATGGTCACACTTATTAACACTTTTAGCCACTTTATGGTTAATTGTATGTGACTAAATACCCAAAACAAACATGCTTTGTGTGACTAAATGTTAGAAAAGGCCACACAAACATAAAATTCATGTGGCCATTGGATGATCAATAGTCACACAAAAGACACCTTTCTTCACTTGAAACACCATATGGTCACACTTATTAACACTTTTAGCCACTTTATGATTAATTGTATGTGACTAAATACCCAAAACAAACATGCTTTGTGTGACTAAATGTTACAAAAGGCCATACAAACATAAAATCCAAGTGGCCATTGGATGATCAATAGTCACACAAAAGACATATTTCTTCACCTTAAACACCATATGGTCACACTTATTAACACTTTTGGCCACTTTATGCTTAATTGTATGTGACTAAATAACCAAAAGAAACATGCTTTGTGTGACTAAATGTTAGAAATGGCCACACAAAAGAAATTTGATGCGCCATTGGATTATCAATAGTCACACAAAAACAATTATGTTTTCATAAACAGAACTAACTACGAATACTAAACAGACTTATCTTATTTATGCCGGACTTAACCTTGTAATGGCAGCCTTAACCACTAAAACTAACCTACCGGACTTAACTTTGTATCGAAGCTTTAACCACTAAACTTTTCTCATTTATAAGTAGACCACAACACAAAATATATATATTTTTTGGGTGCAAAGATGAACTTGTATTAATCAAGGAAACTTTGTAAAATGAAAAAATCAACACACAATGATATGGACAAGTCCCATATCAAGTTGCATACTAGGAAACTCTATTCAATATCCGATATATCCGTTTATAAGTCCGATAACAAAACAAACCGCCCATATCATACAACCATGGATGATGACAACCAAAGACAAAACCATCACAAAGAACACCTTTAATGCACCAAGATGAACCATACACTTCCAGATAGGGGCTATACCAAGTAGTTTACATTCCATCTCATGAATGGCTTCAACTACTTGGGAACACACACCCTAAATGAAGCCAACCAAATCCTACACAATCCTAAAATCGCTTATAAACGTGTCTACCAATAACAACCGATAACGCTCGAATTACGTTTTAGCACATGCTAAATATCGGAATTATAATCGGATTACGGAAGACACGAAGCTTGGTCGTCGATGACAAAGTCAACAAGATTGAATCGACCATTTTGTTTCGCTCCCACCGACACTCCTCAACAATCTCTCCATATGGCGTTTATGGTAACGTGGTTCTTGCTTCTAGGCCTATCGTTGTGGTGTTGCGATTCACGCTCACATAAAACTCCATGTCTTCCGGTATCTCAAAGAATCCGTTATGGTACTTCCACATGTGATTTCGTCAGAACTTATGTGGTATGTTCTGCATTAAAAGAACAATGTAGTATGCTAATCAAAAGTATGTCCATGTGTTGAAGCATATATTAGTTTTTATGAAGCAGATAATGACCGAAATGGTCCGATTTGTATCATTACTTACCAAACGACTCGTCCGTGACATATGCAAGGATGGGCGTAAAACAATCCTTTCACTTTCATTCTCTCAGAATTGCTCCATGCACATATGTGTTTCATACGCTCATCCGCAATTGGAATTTAATAAAAATGGTAATTAATAATTTAAAAGCTATTATATGGAAAGGTTTATTTTAAAATAAAGTCATAGATTATGTCTACACTTTGATTAACATACCTTCATCTACGGGTTTCTCATGAACGGTCTTGTACGATTCAGCTCCATACGCTGCACAAGTTCGAACATCATCGGTCCATTTTCAAAGAAATGGCATCGTGGAAAGAGTATTGTTTAGAGATTTGTGAAACAACTCTTTGCCAAAGAAATGTGTTTTCATCGTGAACCAATACATTCCATCCGTGCTCACCAAACTCATGCACGTGTCTGCTTTTCCTCCAGATTTCAATTTGACGGTGAGTGATAGTTGCTACGGCACGCCAAAGAACAAGAACGTCAAATTGGTTATTGTCGATTGTCCCGAAAATTGCAAGGAATGACCTACGTAGCAGTTTAGTTTAAAGAAAACATTAGCGGTCAAACAATTAAAATAATCCCCATTTTCAACAAACTTATACAATGTATTGATTAACATTTTTTCTTACCGGAGGTTGTGCAGATATTCATCCAACGTAACTGAGCACCCACGTTGTCTCGTAACCTAGAAGAGCCAGATCGTATCCGTGGCATTCGTGGCTCGCATCGTTGTACCTGTTACATAATAATGCCTTCTTCCGGCGAATGAAATGGAATGTGGCCACATTGATGTATTGGCTTTGATCAATAAAAGCTTGCCACTCGGACCCTTGCAAAGTAATGCGACCACGAACCAATTTCCAAGAAACCTTATGTTTGGTTCCCTATTGTGGATTAGGTATATCCAGCGCTTTTGGGTACAGTGTTTTAGTAAACAAAGCAGAAGCATCTTAAATTTAAAAAGTAAGCACGATATCAATTTGATGGTTACATCGATAAATTTATAACCTTAAGTAAGCATTTTAAGTACAACTTACCGCAATGTCCTAATGTTTATGCGGTTTGCCTCCACCAACAATTGGATGCTCATTCTATTTTAAAACCACAATCGCCTTAATGGTCAAGAAGGTTATCTCATATGCATAACATTCAACTAATACAAGTCTTAGATGATCAATACATCTTTATCATTAAGGTGTCAAACAAAATATGATTGAAGATGTACTACTACATATTTAACTATGTTTCAAACACCAATAATCATATAGTCCTTTTAGAGTAAAATCAGATTTTTTTACGTTTATTCATCTTACCCCATACGCTTGTTAAAATCTAGTAAGAAATCCATAATCGCCCAACATACCATACGCCATTTCTTCATCCAATGTTTAAACCTAAGCTCGGATAATTAATTACATAAGGTGTAGTGCTTTACCAAATCATATAAAAGCTATACTAACCTAGATTAAACATATGTTTACAAGTTGTCTAATTAGCTATTTAACAAATAGTCATGCTACGTTTTCCACAATCCATATATCCATGATTTTTTATTCAAATCATCCTATATTTACATGTCACACAATATTCTAAAGAATCAAATCGCATATAGTTCTAATAAAACGGTCGTTACATTATGATCAAAGGATACTATATTCTTTAGGATATGTTAAACATTCTTGAAAATTACCAAACATGCATTTGTATCCATCAACATATCGAAACATGCATATCAATCACTTTACATTTGCGCTCATGGTTAAAAACAAAAAAAAAAAAAAAAAAAAAAACAATGTGTAACATTACCCGATGATGCGGTTGTTGTGTTGAAGAAGATAGACTTGAGTATTTTGCTTTGACTATGTGATTAAGTGTAGCCGTAATATGTCACGGTTCTCAAACGCAATGATTACTATTAATTAAGGAAGGATTTTTGTTTTATTTTTAGCTTGTATTATGGGAGCATTGCATATATACCCACTAAAACTCAAAAAGTTTCATATTTCTCCATAATACAATTTTTAATGCATGATGTACAATGCAACTTAAGCATGTTTTGGGTATATATGCAAATATGTAAATTTTACACAACAATTACGCATCAAAACGGTACATTTGAAAAAGTACGCAACTATTTTATGACCTAAACCCTTGATTAAATACATACAAAATATTTGGTAGAATCACCTTAAAAATTAAGTACCTTAATATACAAATAAATAATATTACATTAACATACACGATATCGTAACTTCGTAAATAAATACATATGTCGAATACAATATTGGTTAATCAATATACAATGTAGCTATTGAATCATCACGCCATGCATCAACGTTTGCAATGTTTTTGTACGATGTTTCCGTCCTTGAATGTCACGCTCATCGTGATGATAAAAACCCGTGGAATCCAAGTAAAAAAAAGTTATACGTTGTAATAAAGTATATAATTGTAGGTACTTTTAAATAAGAAACATACTATTCAATAACTTAGCACTACCAAGATTAACTTAGCACCGACAAGATTAACTTATCAACGCCAAGATTAACTTCTTCCACCCATTCTTATTCGATGTCAAATTCCACCCATTCTACTACGACTATATACACAGATGCTTAACATCTTCGAGCCAATCATGATTCATTGGGACGGGTGTATGATAGGACCAATGATTATATATAGCTTCTAATGTAAACTATATATACACGTGACGCCAACGGACGCCACCACAATGAAACATGATTGACCAAGAAATTTACCAACTTCATTAAAGTACAAGGTTGTGATAATATTATGCATATAAAATAAAACGGTCACAAACATGCGACATAATCGTCTATACATTGCTATAAACCGTGTCAAGATATGGGCAATCTCAAGTTTAAAACTACCCGTCATAATTGATCAAAGCGTTGACGGTCATGGTAAGCTTAACACAAACCTCTATCAAAGTAAGACACCTATGTTATAAGCAAGCAAGTGGAGACAACTTAGTACTTTGAGCGTCCACTGAAATCCCATTGCCATGTCTATGAAATGGTCGCAAAGATTTGCACCAAACCTATTGCTATGACGGTGACATAGGAACGGGTTTTCAGGAAGCTCAAAGTACCAAAGTGTGCCGAATAAATAATTATTGATTCTACAAAAGTTAATTTTACAGAGATGAAAAGACAAAAGCCTATCCAATGATGAAAAGACTTTTAAGTGCAATGGTTAAAATTTTAATGTTGAAACTAGGGAATAAGATCTTGTATACAGCAACCCATCTACCATATAGTCAAAAAAATTGACTCATTTTTGCACATAATAGTGAGGCTCGGATTCAGATAAATCAATAGTTTCATAAACATCAAGATCACATCATTTGCATGATTTAATAAGATACTTGTCATCACAAATTTCATACACACCGACACCTCATAATTATAGTTTTGCTAGATTGTTAAAAAGTTATGAACAATATAATATAGTTGCAGATTCAAGCGGAAGTTGAACATACCAATGTGCGCGTTACTTTGTAGATGTGTATGGAATTTCAACTTAGTGAACCCTTCGAATCCCCTACAATACCTTTTGTCGCTTCAACTCCCTTTGAGCAAAGGCCGCACTGTGCGATTTGCTAGATTGTTGAAAAACAAAGGCAATCGTTTGGGAATTTAGAATGGGTAACTATGCTGAAATTCCCTACTCATCTACAAAGTAACGTGGCCACCTTGGTGGTACGCTCAACTTCCCTTTGAATCAAGAACTATATCATATTGATGAGTGTGTAAATACTCATCATTTTGGTTAATTCGAATCGCAAAATGTTTAAAATGCTCGAATGCATCAAAACACCGAAAATATCTCAAAAGTGCATTTTATATGTTTCTGATGCAAAATGTTCAAAATCGATGAAAACGAGCAAAGTTTGCATAATTGGCGCTTCGGTCCCGACTTTTAAAATGGCAAAATCATCCCTAGGCATTTATTTTAAAAGAAAAGTCACCAAAGGTCCTTTTGTAATCATAAATTGTCATATTTAGTCCTTTGGTGGAAAATCCAAAAATATTTGAGAAATTACAGTTTTAGTCCCTGGATTTTTAAAATGGTCATAATTAATCCTTGGAATTTCAAAAGTGTCAAAGCTAGCCCTTGGAATATTGGAGGTTGGCAAAACAAGCCCTTGGATTACTCTTCATAATTTATGATTTGGTCCCTTGGTTTTGTGGAATTACAAAGTTGGTCCTTGTGTTTAATATCCTAAACCAAACCGGACCTAGTTATTAACCCAAGCCCAAACCAAATCCCTTGGCCCAATCCTTTTACCCGGTCCAAGATATCCAACCCGAAACCAACCCAAAACCCAATGTTTAAAATATAATAACCCGCCCCTTTTCTCCCTGTCTTCCCGACAAAATGTCTCGCAACTAGCCACCATCCCTCTCCTACCACCCACCCTACTCCACCTTGTCTCCCCACCTCACCTAACAACCCATCACATTTAATGCACCTTGTCCTCGTCCCAACCGGCTTGTACAGCTTTGGCGCCAAAACCATCAAATGGCCAAGATTGATCTAAATTCATCCAATGGTTGAGATTATTGGTGGAAATGATCGAGAGAGGAGAGAAGAGTTTGGAGCATAAATAAAGGAAGAAGGAGGCAAGATGAAGAGTAGTTAGTTTATTTTAAAACAATGTATGTCAATTTCATTTTCTTAGTCTTAAATAGCTTTGTACTTGTATTTTCAAGCTCCATTGTATTAAAGAAAGGTGTTTCAAGTGTATTGCAACTCATATCAAGTTTCAATTTAAGCTTTTGTTTACATTTAATATCTTGTCTCAACTGTTGAAATTATCCAAATTAAAATCAGAGTATAAGCTTCAATAAGCTTATTTATAAGCTCAAACAAGTTCAAACTAGCTTATCACAGCTTTTTATAAGTTCACATTTAAATTTCAATCACCTTTGGACATTGGTCAACAAAAGTCAAGATTGGAGCAAATATGATGCGTAATTGGAATGGGTTGATGCAAGAATGGAAATGGGTTAGTTTAGAGCTCATTGGGTTGGATTTGATAGGTTAGTGGTTCGGTCTCACTGTTTGCAAGCCATTGTGGCTAGGGGTGATTGTAAGTTCAAGCTCATTCTTTTGCATAACTGCTTTAAGTGGTCACCAGTAGTTAAATTCTGTTCAACAAGTAGTATTTAGGTTAATTAGACTTAGTTTGATCTTAATCTATGTTGTTCGATAGTTAGGTTAGTTTTAATTTGCAAATCGATTGTATAAAGGGTGTTTGGTTGATTGTTACACCTGTATTTGAAGTTAGTGCGATGGTTATTGCATGTTGATGCATGATTGTTTAGTCCAAATTGAACTCATTTGAGTCATTGAATTGAGCTCGCAACCTTTAAAGTCAATATTTCATGAAATCTGTCTAAACTCTTAATCTGTTGTGAATTTGGATTTGCAAAATCTTAATTTGTGTTTAGAAGTCTTAAACATAGCTTGAATTAGTGTCATTACATCATATTCAATCTAAATCAATAAAATTTAATCTCAAAATCCACAAAAGTCAAAGTTCTTATCTGCTTCAAAAGTCAAAATGGTGTAAAACGGTTTTGGGCAGATTTAAAGAAGTATCTTGTGCTCATTTTGCATAGTTAGGGTTTGATTTTTGGTCTAGTTGTAGCCTTCTTGGTGGTCTTAAGAACCACTTATCTGGTTTTAGCTTTTGCTTGCTAAATAAGCTTGTGCATAAGCTCAAAGTCGTCCTAGTTGCCCTGCTCCACAAGCTCTTGGCTTAACCGAGTTTTCTCGCTTTTGTGCAAGCTTGCATGTGGCTTATAAGAGCTTCTCAAAGTCTAGTTTTTGGTATACTTAATCTCAACCAGGTCTATAATAAGTTCCAATTTGTATTTTTCAGTTTTAGCTTAATTTGTAGCTTGTGCTTGTGCTTAAAGTAGGTGCCTAGAAACTGTTTAGCTTATACACTCAAATCATCCAACTTGATCAATCTTGTAATTTAGAGGCTATGGCTTATTGTTTTTAGTTGCATTTTGGTTACTTTAGCATATTGTAGCTTCTGTTCCAGTGTGGTGCTTGTTTGTGTTCACTTGGCTTATTAAAGTGCTTATTCATAAGCTCTTTTCATAGCAGTTCCATAATCTCACACACAACCACTTGTTTTTCCATTTTCCTTGATTCCTTGCATTATTTTAAGCTTAACTTGAATTTTTCAGATTTTCCAAGTCTTGTTTAGTATTTTTCTTGATTTTAATTAGTTTTAAGCACTTTTAATTAGCTTTTATTACAAATAATTGAGAAAAGTTCCAAAAATAATTTTTCAATTTTAATAGATTAAGATAAATATAAAAAGCACAAAAATATTTTTCCTTATTTTTCCTTCTATTTGGTATTTTCACCATTTAAATTAGATTAAAATAGTTTTAAATTAGTAGAAAATAGAAAATAATCGAAAAATATAAAATAGTTTTGAAAATTCTATTTTGATATTTTAGATTTTTCTAAGTCAAAATTTTATTTTTCTAGCTTTGTTTCATATTTTCTTGTATTTTAGGTCATTATTTAATAGTTAAAAATAGTTTTAATTAGATAATTAGTTATAAAAATAATTTTCTTTTTCTATAAATTTTCTTTTATCATTAGGTTTGTAAAATATCATTTTCATATTTTTAGGGTTAATATTGTATAAGTTTCACATTTTATTTATGACGTCGCGTAGTTTTTATTTCGCTTTGTAAAACATAAAACAAAAACATCATTTTAATTATAGTGATAGCGTTTATTTAATAGTTTTTATCTTTTAATTTTCTTTAATTTGCATTTAAGCCGTTGTAATTTGTTGGCTTTTACGTAGTTATAATAATTCACAAATCCCTTTTTCCATTCAAATTTCTCGATCACTATTCGCTTGATAATCCATTGCATAGCTCATTTGGGACATAACGACCGGGAAACTCTATACTCTCGGATCTTCATTGCATTCGTGCTTGAGCAGCTTTTAAGTCGATTACGGTCCGCCATTCACAAGTGGCGAGGCTTGAGTGATTTAGCTTGTTGTTTGGCACGCATCAAATTTTGGCGCCACGCCGGGAGTGTCTTGATCTATCTTCCGCTTAGCGATTAGTTGTTTGAATACTCACTCATTTGTTTATATCATCCATCTCTATCTATATATATATCCATATTTTCTTATAAAAATCCAAAACCCAAAACATCCAAAACGTATAAAACACAAAAATATTTTCCTTTTGTTTCTATATATGTATCAAAAATAAAATAATACAAAAGATTCGCTGTTTTCTTTAATAAATAACAACTTAAAAGATTACCACCGAAACCAAGGCAAAGGCACTACCTAACTGGGGTGCGACCATAATAAGTTCCCGAACTAAAGATTTAAAACTTGCCTTTGTGTCCTTGTGATTGGTGTACCTTTTTCAAAGAAGCCATTCATATTGTGATTATTGGTTAAGTTCATCGTTGTTTTGCCTCGATTTTGTGTTAATTGATTTTGTTGTGATATCTACGTTTGAACCGTAAAACCCATAAAGATTCTTCTCCCCGATTTTTATAAAACGCCTTCATAATTCTCATTCTCATCGAAAGATTTTCATAATTCCCATTTCTCTCCTTAACTCGAGTTTCCTTAGAGTTAACTCTAGTGTATGCGCATCGCTCTTCTAGATCCGTGAGCCCATTTCGTGAGCTTGTCAAGATTCCAAGAAGGCGTGTTCGTAGACTTTCGCTCCTTCATCGGATCTCGAGATCCGGATCGCTCACACTACTTCCGTTATCATGGCGGAAGAACGCCTATGTGAGCTTCTCCGTGCACCCATCGACGGGTATGGAGATGTTATCGTTGTACCAGCCATCGTGGTGAAAATTTTGAACTCAAAACCGGTTATCAATCTTGTAACCTCAAATCAATTCTACGGTTTTGAGCGGATGATCCTCATGCTCATATTCGATGGTTTAACAAGATTGCATCTACCATCAAGTATAAGAATGTCCCTACCGATGTGTTAAGCTTCTTCTGCTCCCATTCTCTCTTGAGGGCAAGCCCGGATTTGGCTTGAAAACAACCCCTCGGTCAATAGAGACATGGGAAGATCGTGAAGAAATTTGTGAATGAATTCTATCCACCTTCCAAAACCACGAGTCTAAAAATGAAATCATCAAATTCACTCAAAAGTTTGATGAACCCTTGGTGAATCATGGGATCGTTTCAAGGAATTGCTTCGCAAATGTCCTCACCACGGTTTCTCCGAGTTGATGCAACTCGATACTTTCTACAATGGAGTGAGTCAATCGATCAAGATTCTCTCAATTCCTCCGCGGAGGAAATTTCCTAAGCAAAACTGTCAAAGAAGCTTTAGCGATCATCGAAAACAAGTCTAAAGTCCGTGACCGCATGAAGCAAGCGGTTGTTTCCCAAGTCGGTGTTGGTCCTTCTTCTTCTTCATCGCCCGTGAGTCAATCTAGCACCGATGCTAAGATTGACAAACTCACGGAAGCTATCCAAGCTTTGGTTCTTCCAACCAAAAGAAAGTCTCTTTCCACAAACTTCACCTCCTACTTGAAGTTAAGAAAGTGGAAGTCTGTGTTACTGTGGTGGCCCCCATGCTTACTATAATTGTATGGCCACCGATGGTAACCCTTTGAAGCCAATGTTGTGGGCGGAATGTCTAATCAAGGAGGCAATCAATATCGTGCTCCTCAGAGACCGAACCACCGCCCTAACCACTACCTGGACCTCCGGTTTCAATCAAAACCGTAATCGTAATCAAAATAGACCAAACCAAGGTTTTCAAAACCAAGGTAATTTCATCAAAACAACGGTTTTCAAAATCGAATCAAAATTTCCAACATCAAGGAAATTTCAATAGAAACCAGTCGTGGAAATTTCAACCAAGGGTATTTTCATGGCAATAATCAAGGAAATTTTCAAAATCAAGGCCCTAATCCTAACAATAGAGGCCGAATTTTCCTGCAAACTCAAGCCATTGTTCCAACTGGACCATCATCGATGAGTTGTTGAAACAATTCATGAAATCCCAAGAAGAAATGAATCGGTTGTTGGTTAGCTAGATTGTCGACATCAAGAAGTCTTTAAATGATCGACCCTGGCTCGGTACTCTACCTAGCAACACGATCGCTAATCCGAGGGGCGATGCAAAGGCGATCACAACCCAGTGGTGCTTCTTATGATGGACCCGCTATTCCTACTACCTCTTCTTCCTCTCTCCGAAGGTAGTGGAAAGCGAACCGAGGCGACAAAGGACAAGGAACTTCCTACTAATAACGGAGGTGCCAAGAATGTCCATCCTCGGGTTGTCCCAAACCCAAGACCAACTCGAGTTGTTTTGAACCTCCAGTTGGTAGCCCTAAATCCAAAACTTCTATTCCTTACCCTCACGCTTACATGAGCAAAGCTCGCGAGAAAGCTAGTCATCAAATGGAAAAATTCTTTCAAATTTTCCAAGAGCTTCACTTTGACATAAGCTTCATGGATGCTATCATGTTGATGCCCAAGTTTGCATCTACTCAAACACATGTTGAGCAACAAGGAAAAGTCGTTTGAAATGGCTAAGACTCCTTTGAACGAGAATTGCTCGCCAGTCTTGTTAAAGAAGCTTCCGAGAAGCTAGGAGATCCCGGAAAATTTCTTCTTCCTTGTTTTTCCCGGATGATTGAATGCTTTGCCCTCGCCGATCTTGGTGCAAGCATCAACTGATGCCTTATTCGATGTGGAAGAAACTTTCTTCCGAACTTATTCCTACCGCATGACTCTTGAGCTTGCGGATCGTTCTATCTCGCGTCCTCTTGGCATCGCCGAGGATGTATTTGTGAAAGTAGGAAAGTTCCATTTCCACCGACTTTGTGGTTGTTGATTTCGATGCCGATCCTCGAGTTCCCTCATTGTTGGAAGAGGATTCCGAGAACCGCCGTGCTCTTATCGATGTATTTGAGCAAGAGATCACTCTACGTGTGGGTAATGAAGTCATACCTTTAACCTCGATCGACTTCGAGGTACTCCTCAAATTATGATCTTGAATCAATTAATCGAGTCGATTTAATTGACATTGCTTCGAGGAGTACTCTCAAGAGTTTCTTGGTTATCTTCATAATTCGTGAGTGGGAATTCCAATTCCACCACATCTTCTCAACCTATCATTGCCGACTCTTCCCCTCTCACTCCGTTTGAGGAGGTGACTTCTTCGGAAGAGATCGATGAATTTCGGTTATCGATGAATCAATTCCGCTGGAATTGATGGTGTTTATGATTCGGAGGAGATATTCTTTATCTTGAGCAATTGCTTAATGAAGATCCATTATCTTCACTCCTCCGAAAGAAATCACGATTGAGGAAATCAAATCAAGCAATCATCCATCAAGAATTTCCCGAGGTTGAACTTAAGGACCTACCTCCTCATCTCGAGTATGCATTCTTGGAGGTGATGATAAATTACCCGTCATAATTGCTAAAGATTTAACCGAGGAGGAGAAAATCGCTCTCATAAAGGTCTTGAAGTCACACAAGCAAGCAATTGCTTGGAAACTCTCCGACATTAAGGGTATCAACCCCGAATTTTGTACTCACAAAATCTTAATGGAGGATGACTTCAAACCAAAGATTCAACATCGTAGAAGGGTGAATCCTAAGATTCACGAGGTTATCAAACAAGAGGTTCTCAAACTTCTTGATGCCGGTTTGATTTACCCGATCTCCGATAGTCCTTGGGTTAGCCCAATTCATTGCGCTCCAAAAAGGGTGGCATTAATGTTGTCACGAATGAAGAAAACGAGTTAATTCCAACTCGATTGGTTACGGATGGCGTGTGTGTATTGACTATCGCAAGTTAAACGAAGCCACCGTAAAGACCATTTTCCTCTACCCTTCATGGACCGATGCTTGAGAGATTAGCAGGAACGAATACTATTGTTTCCTTGATGGTTTCTCGGGTTACTTTCAGATCCCCATTGATCCGCCGGATCAAGAGAAAACCACATTCACCGCCCATACGGACGTTTGCCTATAGACGTATGCCTTTTGGCTTATGTAATGCTCCCGCACGCTCCAACGATGTATGATGGCCATTTTCCACGACATGATCGGGAAACTATGGAGGTGTTTATGGATGACTTCTCGGTCATTGGGGACTCATTTCAGACATGTCTCTCCCACTTAGACAAAATGCTTAAAAGGTGTGAAGACACCAATCTATGTCTAAACTGGGAAAAGAGCCACTTTATGGTCAAAGAAGGCATAGTCCTTGGCCATAAGATTTCCAAGAATGGGATTGAGGTAGATAGAGCAAAAGTTGATGTCATTGCTAATTACCTCATCCTACTACCGTCAAAGGTATTAGGAGTTTTCTAGGTCATGTCGGGTTTTATCGTAGATTCATTCAAGATTTCTAAAATCGCTCGCCTATGACCCATCTTCTCGAAAAGATGCTCCTTTTATCTTTTCTCCCGAGTGCATCAAGCTTTTGAAACATTGAAGAAAAAGCTACGGAAGCACCCATTCTAGTTACCCCGACCGGGATTTACCCTTTGAGCTCATGTGCGATGCAAGTGATTTTGCTATCGGTGCGGTCTTGGGGCAACGCAAAACCAAGCATTTTCACCGATCCACTACGCAAGCAAAACTATGATCAAGCTCGGACCCATTACACCACTACGTAAAAAGAATTATTAGTCGTGGTGTATGCGTTTGAGAAATTTCGCCATACCTCATCTTGACCAAATGCGTGGTGTATACGGATCACTCTAAGACTCAAATATCTCTTTGCAAAACAAGATGCAAAGCCGAGATTGCTCCGCTGGGTTCTCCTCCTACAAGAATTTGATATCATTATTCGTGATAAAAAGGAGCCGAGAACCGGTCACGATCATCTCGTCCGATTAGAGAACCTCACCAAAATGTGTTCGAGAAAAGGAAATTAATGAAACATTTCCTCTCGAAACACTCAATATGGTTTCTTTTCGTGGAGACTCTTCTACCCCATGGTTTGTCGACTTTGCAAATTACCATGCGGGTAACTTTGTGGTGAAAGGGATGTCGTCCCAACGTAAAAATAAATTCTTTAAAGATGTGAAACATTATTTCGGACGACCCTACTTGTTTAAAATTTGCGGATCAAGTCATCCGCGATGTGTATATGGTCGGAAGCTATTGACATTCTCAAAGCTTGCCACTCTGGACCCACTGGGGACATCATAGCCCCAACTACACCGCCAAGAAGGTGTTTGATTCGGATTCTATTGGCCCACATCTACAAGGATGCCCATGAATTCGTCAAAACCTCGTGACGCTTGTCAACGTCACGAATATCTCACAAAGGAATGAAATGCCGCAAAACGCCATTCAAGTGTGAGATTTTTGACATCCGGGGCATTGACTTTATGGGGCCATTTCCTTCTTCCCGTGGTAACAAATACATACCGTGGCCGTTGACTACTTGTCAAAATGGGTTGAAGCTAAAGCTTTACCCACCAACGATGCCCGAGTTGTTGTGAAATTCTTGAAATCCTTATTTGCTAGGTTTGGAACCCACGAGCCATAATCGTGATCGTAGTACGCATTTTGCAATGACCAATTTGAAAGAGTCATGCAAAAGTATGGTGTAACTCACCGTCTATCTATGCGCACCACCCACAAACAAGTGGGCAAGTGGAAGTTTCTAACCGGGGATAAAGAATTCTTGAGAGGACGGTTGGCGAAAACCGTGCCTCTTGGTCGGATAAGCTAGATGACGCACTGGCCTTCCGTACGACTTACAAAACACCCATCGGTGCACTCCATACAAGCTTGTATACGGAAGGCGTGTCATCTACCGGTTGAGCTCGAGCACAAGGCATACCGGGCCTTGAAGCATGCTAACTTTGATATTCAGATACCGGTGATCATCGGAAAGTTCAAATGAATGAATTAAATGAACTCCGTGATCAAGCTTACGAGAACTCTTTGATCTACAAAGAAAAGACAAAGAAGATTCATGACTCAAAATCAAGAACCGCGTTTTCAACGTTGGTGATCGAGTCCTTCTTTTCAATTCAAGATTGAAGATTTTCTCGGAAAGCTCAAGTCCCGCTGGTCGGTCCATTTACTATCGCTAAGGTTTATCCTTATGGTACCATTGAGTTATCTCAACCCGATGGTCCTAATTTTAAAGTGAATGGTCATCGAGTGAAGCATTACTTTGGAGAGGACATTCCATCCATGGTTGTCCCGGACTTACAAACTTTCCCCATGAACCAATGAATGCGGGATCGAGTCAAGCTAGCGACTCGGTAATCAAAAACAAGAGATGCCATATGGGTTGTCACCCATATTTCGAGTATCTTAAGTTTGTTACGGTTAGCCATTCACAAGTGGCTAGCTTGTGTGACAAAACTTGATAGTTTAGCTTCTTCTTTCTACTTTCTACCACCCTAGTGTGGGGGGGTTGCCCATGTTGTGTATATATGCATGTTTCAAAAAAAAAAAAAAAAAAATCTTCTTTCTAAATAATGGCCGTAGTATTTCCCTTTCACGTTCTTTGTTTCGCATAACCGCGGTACTTTGAATATTGAGGGCAATATTCATCTCTAGTGTGGGGGATTCTCACGAATTTTATCATGTAATTATACCACCTATTTCCCCGCTTTTGGCCAATTTTTTTTTTTTTTTGGAGTAAGTGTTCTACACTTACTCATTTGGTTATCATCCGCCTTGTCTAATAAACAAAAGGATTGGCTAATCCAGAGCAAACGGCTCTTGGTAAAGATATCTCAAATCCGTTGACGGCTTGCAATTTGCCCAAAATTGTATGGTATTCAACTCACCATATCCTAAAAGTGAAGAGTTGGCTAGCCCGCAAGATTATGGCTTGTGGTAAAGGCAATGGAAAACCATAATTGGTAATCACTCACCAAAGATAATATTGATAATTTATCTAAGAGTTGGCTAGTCCGAAGCAAACGGCTTCGTAAAGACAAATCAAACCGTTGGAAGTCGGTGGTTTGCTCAAAATCACATGGTTATCGGTGTACCATGGTTCTTACTTGAATCGAAACATTTGGCTACCCGTAAGTAATGGCTTTTGGTAAAGAGATTCAAATCCATTATGTTTTCTCAAAAGATTGCTAGGACTAGCAATAGTTTAGTGTGGGGATTGATGAGTGTGTAAATACTCATCATTTTGGTTAATTCGAATCGCAAAACGTTTAAAATGCTCAAATGCATCAAAACACCGAAAATATCTCAAAAGTGCATTTTATATGTTTCGGATGCAAAATGTTCAAAATCGATGAAAACGAGCAAAGTTTGCATAATTGGCGCTTTCATCCCCGACTTTCGTAAAATGGCAAAATCGGTCCCTAGGCATTTATTTTAAAAGAAAAGTCACCAAAGGTCCTTTTGTAATCATAAATTGTCATATTTAGTCCTTTGGTGGAAAATCCAAAATATTTGAGAAATTACGCTTTGGTCCCTCGGATTTTTAAAATGGTCATAATTAATCCTTGGAATTTCAAAAGTGTCAAAGCTAGCCCTTGGAATATTTGAGTTGGCAAGACAAGCCCTTGGATTACTCTTCAAAATTTACATGTTTGGTCCCTTGGTTTTGTGGAATTACACTAATGGTCCTTGTGTTTAATATCCTAAACCAAACGGACCTAGTTATTAACCCAAGCCCAAACAAATCCCTTGGCCCAATCCTTTTACCGGTCCCAAATCCAATATCCAACCCGAAACCAACCCAAAACCCAATGTTTAAAATATAATCAACCCCCCCTTTTAAACCCTGCCTTCCCGACAAAATGTCGCAACTACCACCAACACCTCTCCACCACCCTATTCCACCTTTGTCTCCCCACTCACCTAACAACCCATCACATTTAATGCACCTTGTCCCTTGTCCCAACTGGCTTGTACCAGCTTTGGCGCCAAAACCATCAAACGGCCAAGATTGATCCCAACACATCCAATGGTTGATATTGTTGGTGGGAAATGATCGAGAAAGGTGAGAGAAGAGTTTGGAGCATAAAAAAGGAAGAGGAGGCAAGATGAAGAGTAGTTAGTTTATTTTAAAACAATGTATGTCGAATTTCATTTTCTTAGTCTTAAATAGCTTTGTACTTGTATTTTCAAGCTCCATTGTATTAAAGAAAGGTGTTTCAAGTGTATTGCAACTCATATCAAGTTTCAATTTAAGCTTTTGTTTACATTTAATATCTTGTCTCAATCTGTTGAAATTTTCCAAATTAAAATCAGTAGTATAAGCTTCAATAAGCTTATTTATAAGCTCAAACAAGTTCAAACTAGCTTATCATAGCTTTTTATAAGTTCACATTTAAATTTCAATCACCTTTGGACATTGGTCAACAAAAGTCAAAACGGAGCAAATATGATGCGTAATTGGAATGGGTTGATGCAAGAATGGAAATGGGTTAGTTTAGAGCTCATTGGGTTGGATTTGATAGGTTAGTGGTTCGGTCTCACTGCTTGCAAGCCATTGTGGCTAGGGACCGATTGTAAGTTCAAGCTCATTCTTTTGCATAACTGCTTTAAGTGGTCACCATGAGTTAAAATCTGCTCAACAAGTAGTATTTAGGTTAATAAGACTTAGTTTGATTAATCTATGCTTGTTGAATTAGTGTTAGGTTAGTTTTAATTTGCTTATCGATTGTATAAAGGGTGTTTGGTTGATTGTTACAACTGTATTTGAAGTTAGTGCGATGGTTATTGCATGTTGGTGCATGATTGTTTAGTCTAATTGAACTCATTTGAGTCATTGAATTGAGCTCGCAACCTTTAAAGTCAATATTTCATGAAATCTGTCTTAAACTCTTAATCTGTTGTGATTTTGGATTTGCAAAATCTTAATTTGTGTTTAGAAGTCTTAAACATAGCTTGAATTAGTGTCATTACATCATATTCAATCTAAATCATCAAAAAATTGGAATCAAAGTTCACTTTAGTCAAAGTTCTTATCTGCTTCAAAAGTCAAATGGTGTAAAACCGGTTTTATGGGCTCATCAAAGAAGTGCATCTGTGTTCATTTTGCATAGTTAGGGTTTGATTTTGGTCTAGTTGTAGCCTTCTTGGTGGTCTTGAGAACCACTTATCTGGTTTTAGCTTTTGCTTCTAAATAAGCTTGTGCATAAGCTCAAAGTAGGTCCTAGTTGCCTCTTCCCAAAGCTCAAGAAAACCGAGTTTTCTCGATTTGTCCAGCTTGCACAGGGCTCATAAGAGCTTCTCAAAGTCTAGTTTTGGTATACTTAATCTCAACCAGGTCTAGAATAAGTTCCAATTTGTATTTTCAGCTTTAGCTTAATTTGTAGCTTGTGCTTGTGCTTAAAGTAGGTACCTAAAAACTGCTTTTAGCTTATACACTCAAATCATCAAACTTGATCAATCTTGTAATTCAGAGGCTATGGCTTATTGTTTTTAGTTGCATTTTGGTTACTTTAGCATATTGTAGCTTCGTTCAAAGGTGGTGCTTGTTTGTGTTCACTTGGCTTATTAAAGTGCTTATTCATAAGCTCATTTCATAGCAGTTCCATAATCTCACACACAACCACTTGTTTTTCCATTTTTCCTTGATTCCTTGCATTATTTTAAGCTTAACTTGAATTTTTCAGATTTTTCCAAGCTTGTTTAGTATTTTTCTTGATTTAAATTAGTTTTTAAGCACTTTTAATTAGCTTTAATACAAATAATTGAGAAAAAGTTCCAAAAATAATTTTTCAATTTTAATAGATTAAGATAAATATAAAAGCAAAAAAATATTTTTCCTTATTTTTTCCTTTTATTTGGTATTTTTCACAATTTAAATTAGATTAAAATAGTTTTAAATTAGTAAAAATAGAAAATAATCGTAAAAATATAAAAATAGTTTTGAAAATTCTATTTTGATATTTTAGATTTTTCTAAGTCAAAATTTTATTTTTCTAGCTTTGTTTCATATTTTCTTGTATTTTAGGTCATTATTTAATAGTTAAAATAGTTTTAATTAGATAATTAGTTATAAAAATAATTTTCTTTTTCTATAAATTTTCTTTTATCATTAGGTTTGTAAAATATCATTTTCATATTTTTAGGGTTAATATTGTATAAGTTTCACATTTTTATTCAGACGTCACGTAGTTTTTAATTTCAGCTTTATAAAACATAAAACAAAACATCATTTTAATTATAGTGATAGCGTTTATTTAATAGTTTTATCTTTTAATTTCCTTTAATTTGCATTTAAGCCGTTGTAATTTGTTGGCTTTTCCGTAGTTATAATAATTCAAATCCTTTTTCCATTCAAATTTCTCGATCACTACACGCTTGATAATCCATTGCATAGCTCGCTGGGACATAACGACCGGAGACTCTATACTCCTCAGATCTTCATTGCATTCGTGCTTGAGCAGCTTTAAGTCGATTACGGTCCGCCATTCACAAGTGGCGCACTTGAGTGATTTTGCTAGATTGTTGAAAAACAAAAGGAACTCAGATGGAAATCGAGAAGGGTTAATTATGTTTTTTGAAATCATAATTATAGTTTTGCTAGATTGTTAAAAAAGTTAAGGAACAATATGATATAGTCATGGATTCAAAAGGAAGTTGAACATACCTCTATCACATCATCTCGATTGATTTATTAAGATATATCATCACGCCTCTATCAAAGTAAGACACTTATGAACAAAATAGAGTTTATACATGCAAAGGAAATGGTCAAAAGTTAAATGTCAATATGTTATAAGCAAGCAAGTGAGAGCGACTTAGTACTTTGAACGTCCACTGAATCCCATTGCTATGTTCATTTAAATGGTCGCAAAGATTTGCACCGAACACATTGCTATGACAAAGGACATAGGAATGGGTTTTCGAGGAAGCTCAAAGTACCAAGTGTAAATAATTATCGATTCTACGAAAGTGTATGTGTTGAATGGATAATGAAGGAGTGTGGCTGCCATGAACAATACACACTATATCATTATCGCAATCAACACACCTCATAAAAAGAAACACAATCAAACCCTTTTCGAGATCCTCATCGTCCTTTTGTCGTTTCAACTCCTTTTGTGCAATTGCTCGCACCAGCAAATTGCTAGATTGTTGAAAAACAAAAGGAATAAGATGGGAACTCATGTCACACCTCACGGAGGCGGAAATACGAGGTGTAACTAAGGAACATAAGCACAAGATAATAGAACATACCAACGTTAAGATTAAAAAGAAATAATACGCCATTACAATACTTGTTTAGCCATTACTCGGCAAATATATTACAAAGTTTAGTTCCCAAAATATCATATCCTATTACATAATGATTTGTAGTAACAAGTGGAAACTTCATTATGCAAGACCCGTAGAAAAGCTTACTAATGATCACCGAAATGCATGAGAGAAAACGGTCAACTATGAAAATAGTTGGTGAGTAAACATGTTTAGCAAAATAAGAAAACTCAGAAGAAAAATTTAAAGCTTTGTCAACGAAAATAATCCACAAGTAAAGGCATTGTAAATCCACCGGCCCAAGTTCCGCCCATACAAAACTTGCAACCTGTATTCACAACCCATTGCACAAAATATAGCGTATGAAGTAGTCAAGTATAAGCGGTCATAATAGTTCACAATATAGTACCACGAATATAATAATTCGTGGATGCTCTGATGAAACAAAATTATGTCATGCCACTACCCAAAGTTATGTTGGGTGCCTCTTCCCAAAGATATAATGGGCGCCTTCCCAAAGATATACTGGTGCCTCTTCCCAAAGATATACCGGTGCCTCTTCCCAAAGATATACTCTCCGAACACGGAGACTTTATAGTGATGCTCCGAATATGGAGACTTTATAGTGATGTTCGAACACGGGAGACTTTGGGACAAGGTCATAACATGTACGGTTCAATAAGTTCTAACAAGTCATAACTTCGTAATTAAGTTCAAGGATTTGATTCGAGTTCACAAGTTCTAGTCAAACAAGTTAATAAAAGTAGTGATCAATTTAGCTCAAGAAAGGTTCATGCATTTACCCCAAAATATAGTAAAACGGTAAAGGGGTTGTGATTACTCACTGATGAACCGGTATGATGACAAGAGAGAGTACATCGAGGTATAGCGGAAACTTTAATCTGGACCTATTACTTAATGATATGATATGTAATGAGTTATGATGTAATGTTATGCATGCATTTCGTATGTTATTTATACCATTTGTGAGTTTTGAAAATAATACTTATCGTCGAAAATACTGCTTGACGCCTTGACCATTCTTAAATTACTTTACAAGTATTTACGCCAAAATGTCATCCTACAATGGTTTTGTAATGATTTATTGTGAAATTAACACTTTTCGTCGTAAAATAAAGTCGCCGGAAATTTCATGAAATTGACAAAATGGCTTCAAAAACTAGTCGTAAAATGGTGTGCGGCCGATCGTTAGGAAACGAACTCGACAGTTTAGAAATTTTGTATCAAAATCTAAAAGTTTTAGTTCGGGAGTTTTCGACATAAAGGTCTCAACATAAAGATAATAAAGGTTAAAGATGGTGATTTTGTCTAAATGTTGTGTAAAAGTGAGTTTCGCAAAGTTTGAGCAACAGTAATTAATTTATTAAAACTCCGCCATACAAACGGTTGGTCGCTTTGAAAATATGCTTGGTGATCTCGATTTTACTAGAAGACATCTCGTTACAAAAGTTCCACATCATAGTTAAAAAATGCCTTCAACATGGTCGTTTTAGTTACCGTAATACTTGTCTCGTAAAATAATATAGTTTTTCCGAAAATAATAGTTACGGCAATTTTATGAAAACGCGCATATCTTAGTCGTTTCAAACTGCTTTCACGATAACACGTCCTTAGCTTCGTATCAAAGTATACTAATATATTTTTGATAAATCGAAATAATTTGTGAAGCTTAGGACTCGCTTTTGACTCGCACAAAACAAAACCCTTTGCTGAAATTTCGAAAAATAAATATTTCGTCACAAACTTGAAAATTCATAACTTCTTCGTTATAACTCCGTTTAATCCGCTCAAGCCGCCACGGATTCGCTTTAAAGTATATTTTCTAAATATCAAGGCCAAAATTTCGTGCCTACTGTCGGATTTTCCAGAAAAACAAAATAAGGACAGAACACTTTTATACTTATCGAAAATAGTTTTTCTCGTACTAAACCTATTCCAATCCTTCAAATCAACTCCAAAGCTAATCTAATCCTACCATACACCTTCTTAGGGTGTCATGGGTTCCTAGACATCATCAAGACCAAAATATACCAAGGAATAATTATAGATGACTTTATATATATATATAACTCTAAAATCATGTAAAAATGGTATAACTAACACAAGTCTTGCATGTTTGCTCCAAAATGAAGAGATACTTATGAAATGAAAAGGAGATATGAAAATATAAATGATATGCTTACAAGTTAATATGATGAGGTGCAAAGAACCAAGGTTAGCCTAAACACTCTAGGTTTTTATTTCAAAACCTTATTAAGAGTATTATCTAGATTGTTATCTCGAGCTTGAGAAAAATTTGATGATTCTCTACCAAAACCTTGTGAAGGCCGGTTATGGAGACAAAGAAAACAAGAGAGAAGAACTTGATCTACTAGATGAATAATTGAGATGAAAAATGAAGTGAATGTGATACTTGGAGTAAAGATATACACAATCAAGAAAATAATACCAACTACATTTAATGCTACCCTCCCTCATGAACCGGTTTGGGGAATTTGTCAACATAATATCTTTTTTTTTTTTTTTTTTTTATATAGTATATATAAATGTGTAAGTAAATACTTGTATAGTTTGTTAAAAGATTTAAGTGAAAGGTGTAGGTAAAAGGTAACTTGTAAGGTTGTATATAAATTTGAGCATCTAAGGTAGTTTTAGCTCAAAATAAATTTTAATGGATCCAAGTAAAATGTATTGAGGTCATATAAATTGTAAAATATAATTCTTGTAAAATTTGAGTGATATATTAATTATCGTAGTAGTTTTAAGAAAAGTGTCGTAATAATATAAATTTAACGATTTATATACAAAATAAATTTAAAACACTAGGTAAACTCAAAATATTGTTTTTATAAACTAAATGTAAGTATAAAAATATATCGGATCATTTTTGAAAGTAATGGATTAAATGTTCAAATAATAACTCACGCGATAACGCTTATTTAATATAAAAATTTACGCGCTTAATGTGAAATGCAAAATCATGAATGAACTAACATGATGCATATTGAGTTTAAGAAATGATCGAATTTGAGAATTGTGACATTCTTCCCATGTCACGAATCACGCCCTCGTGATTCGATTAACGATACTATGGTCCGAACCTCGACAAGAGTTCTAAAAGTTCATGCTCGTATTTAATAGTCTAAGTGATCATGTCAATGCTCATGCATAATGGTTCCTCATCCAACTAATTATATGCCCGTGATTAGATTTGATGGGGTAAACTTACCCAATATCGAACGTAGCCCTCAAAAGACCTTTAGGTAGTGACTTGAGTAAACTTGTTTCTTAGCTCGACTTTCGCAACTCATCAAACAAGAATCGCCACTAGATCAAGCTAGGAAACAAGTCTTTTGAAGATTCGCTGATATTCGATTTGCTTACACAAATCAAATCAAATCAACAAAATATATAACAACTAAGGTTGATATCAATAGGTCTCAAATTAATCAATGTCGTGAACGTGATATGAATCGGAAGGAAGTTATGCACTCAAAAATCATGTTGTACGAAATAAAGTGGTTGCTCAAAAGAATGTACCGTTACGTCATGCGGGCTTCCTCGGACCCGGATAGAATGCTCGACCACGCGGGAGGAATTTCAATGTTCGATCTTGTGGGCCTTCTATTGCCAACGCCAGTTTGGACGACACCTCCTTGATTGGGAGTTCTTTTCGACTTTTGGACAGTATTACGAAGGTGATCTAGACTTCCACACTGTAACATGCTTTTCTCTCGCCCTTGATTTCCAGCTGCTTGAGTATTTCGCCGAAGTGGCTGCCCGTCCACATTTGTCGCACCTTCGCAGCCTCCGAGTGATGATAATTACATCGAGTACACAAAGGATGCGGACTCAGATATCCTTTGCGCCCCGGGTGATCGCCCATAGTTTCGGGTTATTCACGCCTCTTGTTTTGCCGATTCCGGTCTCGGCTTCGGTGATCCTCCCGTCGCTTTCGTCCATTGTCGTTTGCTTTTGTTAGTTCTCCGCACTGATCACATCATTTGTCAAGCGATCGCCATACTCACGTGACTTGCAGTGGTTGGGTTCGACGAGGTGACATCCTCCTAATTTCCTGTGATCAATCCCATATATATCGGTCAATCAACTTCCACAATGGAAACCATGTGAGGAACCATCCTAGTTAACTCGTGGAAACGGATCGTGTACTTGTCGATCTCTACTCCAACCATCGTTGATTCCAAAATTCCGCTTCTAGCTTCCGCACTTCATCTTTTTCTCAGACTCATCGGTTAATAGTTTCTTAAATGCTTCCCAAGATAACGCATTTGCACCCCTCTTCCTCTAGTCTCGCAATTGGTTGTTCCACCGTGTCAATGCTCGACCTTGTAGTAGACCAACAGAGAACTCAACCTTGTTTCCTTCAAGACATTTCGTGATACTAAGTTTCGACTCAACATTCTCGAACCAGTTAGAATCCAATGGCACCCTCGACCATGAAATTCCATTGGCTTGCATGTCATGAAAGTTTTGTAGCTGCATCCTTGACCGTCAAGTACCTTCTCCGTTGTTGGTCTGCTCTAGCATCGAGATGTGTTATAATTTGGGTGAGTAGATCCGCTATTCCAACCGCGTTGTTGTTGGATTGTCATTGTTGTTTGGGTTGTCGTTGTTGTTGCCTCCCGAGCGTGTGTTTCTTGCACCATGATCCTACGTGAGGACCAAAACATCGGTTGAGTAAACGACATTCGAACGAAGTCGATGAGGTGCGAACGGTGGTAATGTGTGTTATAGTGATCGAAACATGACAGAACAGACATGCTATGTCTAACAAGTCGAAAGATGGAAAAGAGAAGATATGAACAAGGTGCGGTAATGTAGACGTGAACGTAAAAACATGCTATGCATACCCACCCGACCAATGCAACTTCAAAGTGACAGACTCAAAAGACTCGACTAAACATAATTTAAAACTACCACCTTATCATTAGATGGTTCTTCATAAATTAGACATAGTTGATCGTGCTATGTATAATTTATGATTAACGATGCAACGATAGGACTAGATGACTCGGATGATGTTCAATGTTTAATAAAATAAAAATTTTTCCGGTTATAATGTGATTTTTATTTTTGAAAATCTAGATTCTCTATAACCTTCGCTCTGGTACCAATCTGTCACACCGCCGGAGGCGGAAATACGAGTGTAATTCAAGGAACATAAGCACAAGATAATAGAACATACCAACGTTAAGATTAAAAAGAAATAATACTATTACAATACTTGTTTAGCCGTCATCGGCAAATATATTACAAAGTTTAGTTCCCAAAATATCAGGTCCTATTACATAATGATTTGTAGTAACAAGTGGAAACTTCATTATGCAAGACCCGTAGAAAAGCTTACTAATGATCACCTTAAATGCATGAGAAAACGGGTCAACTATGAAAATAGTTGGTGAGTAAACATGTTTAGCAAAATAAGAAAACTCAGAAGAAAAAAGGCTTGAAAACAACCCCTAGGTATAGAGACATGGAAGATCTGGTGAAGAAATTTGTGAATGAATTCTATCCACTTCCAAAACCACGAGTCTAAAAGCGAAATCATCAAATTCACTCAAAGTTTAATGAACCCTTGGTGAATCATGGGATCGTTTGAAATTGCTTCGCAAAATGTCCTCACCACGGTTTCTCAGGTTGATGCAACTCGATACTTTCTACATGGGTGAGTCGATCAAGTCAAGATTCTCTCAATTCCTCACGGAGGAAATTTCCTAAGCAAAGCATCACAAAGAAGCTTTAGCGATCATCAAAACAAGTCTAAAGTCCATGTTTGCGAAGCAAGCGGTTGTTTCCCAAGTCGGTGTTGGTCCTTCTTCTTTCTTCGCCGCCCGTAGAGTCGATTAGCACCGATGCTAAGATTGACAAACTCCTGCGGAAGCTATCCACTTTGGTTCTCTCCACCAAAGAAATCTCTTTCCACAAACTTCACTTCTTTGAAGTTAAGAAAGTGGAAGTCATGTTACTGTGGTGGCCCCGTGCTTACTATAATTGTATGGCCACCGTGGTAACCTTTTAAACCAATGTTGTGGCGAATGTCTAATCAGGAGGCAATCAATATCATTGCTCTGTGAGCCGAACCACCAAATCCAACTACTACTGGACCTCCGGTTTCAATCAAAACCGTAATCGAGCAGACCAAACCAAGGTTTTCAAAACCAAGGTAATTTCGGTCAAAACAACGGTTTTCAATCGAAATCAAAATTTCCAACATCAAGGAAATTTCAATAGAAACCAGTCAGAAATTTCAACCAAGGGTATTTTCATGGCAATAATCAAGGAAATTTTCGAGAATCAAGGCCCTAATCCTAACAATAGAGGCCGGATTTTACTGTGAACTCGAGCCATTGTTCCAGCTGGACCATCATCGATGAGTTGTTGAAACAATTCATGAAATCGAAGAAATGATGACGGTTGTTGGTTAGCTAGATTGCGACATCGAAGTCTTTAAATGATCGACCCTCGACTCGGTACTACTAGCAACACGATCGCTAATCCAGGGGTGATCAGGCGATCTGGCAGAAGTGGTGCTTCTTATGATGGACCCGCTATTCCTACCTCTTCTTCTTCTCTCAGGAAGGTGGGCGAACACGGTGACAAAGACGAACTTCCTACTAATAGGAGGTGCGATGTGTCCATCCTCGGGTTGTCCGAAACCCAAGACCAATCACAGGTTGTTTTGAACCTCGGGTTGGTAGCCCTAAATCCAAACTTCTATTCCTTACCCTCACGTTTACATGAGCAAAAGCTCCGCGAGAAAGCTAGTCATCAAATGGAAAAATTCTTCAAATTTTCCAGAGCTTCATTTGACATAAGCTTCGCGGATGCTATCATGTTGATGCCATTTGCATCTACTACGAAACACATGTTGAGCAACAAGGAAAAATTGTTTGAGATGGCTAAGACTCCTTTGAGAGAATTGCTCGGCGGTCTTGTTAAGCTTCGAGAAGCTAGGAGATCCGGAAAATTTCTTCTTCTTGTGTTTTCACGGGATGATTGAATGCTTTGCCCCGCGATCTTGGTGCAAGCATCAATCGATGCCTTATTCGATGTGGAAGAAACTTTCTCTTGGACTTATTCTACACATGACTCTTGAGCTTGCGGTCGTTCTATCTCGCGTCCTCTTGTCGCGGAGGATGTATTTATTAATAGGAAAGTTCCATTTCCGGGTGACTTTGTGGTTGTTGATTTCGATGATCCTCGAGTTCCCTCATTGTTGGACGAGGATTCACGAAGCTGGCGTGCTCTTATCGATGTATTTGAGCAAGAGATCACTCTACGTGTGAGTATGAAGGTTACCTTTAACCTCGATCAGACTTCAGGTACTCCTCAATTACGATCTTGAATCAATTAATCGGTCGATTTAATTGACATTGCTTGAAGGAGTACTCTCGAAGTTTCTTGGTTATCTTCATAATTACGTGGTGGAATTCCAATTCACCACATCTTCTCAACCTATCATTGCCGACTCTTCCCCTCTCCGCTCCGTTTGAGGGTGACTTCTTCTGGAAGAGATCGATGAATTTACTCTTGATGAATCAATTCGCTGGAATTGATGGTGTTTATGATTCGGAGGAGATATTCTTTATCTTGACGGTTGCTTAATAAAGATCCATTATCTTCACTCCTAGAAGAAATCACGATTAATGAAATCAAATCGGTTGATCATCCAGCGAATTTCCGGAGTTGAACTTAAGGACCTACCTCCTCATCGAGTATGCATTCTTGGAGGTGATGATAAATTACCGTCATAATTGCTAAGGATTTAAGCGAGGAGGAGAAAAGCTCTCGTAAAGGTCTTGAAGTCACACAAGCAAGCAATTGCTTGGAAACTCTCCGACATTAAGGTATCGACCACAATTTTGTACTCACAAAATCTTAATGGAGGATGACTTCAAACCAGCGATCAACATCGAGAAGGGTGAATCCTAAGATTCAGGGTTATCAAACAAGAGGTTCTCAAACTTGATGCGGGTTTGATTTAGATCTACGATAGTCCTTGGGTTAGCCATTCATTGCGTTCCAAATTGGCATTAATGTTGTCACGAATGAAGAAAGCGAGTTAATTCCCTTTCGATTGGTTACGGATGGCGTGTGTGTATTGATATCGCAAGTTAAGCGAAGCCACCCGTAAAGACCATTTCCTCACCGCATGGACCGGATGCTTGAGAGATTAGCGGGAGCGAATACTGTTTTCTTGATGGTTTCTCGGGTTACTTTCGGATCCCATTGATCCGTTGGATCGAGAAAACCACATTCACGCCCATACAGGATGTTTGCCTACGGGCGTATGCCTTTTGGCTATCAATGCTCCCAGCACGTTCCAGCGATGTATGATGGCCATTTTCCACGACATGATCGGAGAAACTATGGAGGTGTTTATGGATGACTTCTCGTTTGGGACTCATTTCGGACATGTCTCTCCCCTTAGACAAAATGCTTAAAAGGTGTGAAGACACAAATGTCTAAAGCGGGAAAAGAGCCACTTTATGGTCAAGAGGCATAGTCCTTGGCCATATGATTTCCAAGAATGGGATTGGGGTAGATGGGCAAAAGTTGATGTTATTGCTAAATTGCCTCATCTACTACCGTCAAAGGTATTAGGAGTTTTCTTGGTCATATCGGGTTTTATCGTAGATTCATTCAAGATTTCTAAAATCGCTCGACTGTGACCCGTCTTCCGAAAAAGATGCTCCTTTTATCTTTTTCTCTGAGTGCATGAAGCTTTTGAAACATTGAAGAAAAACACGGGCACCATTCTAGTTACCCATTGGGTTTACCCTGAGCTCATGTGCGATGCAAGTGATTTGCCATCGGTGCGGTCTTGGGGAGCAACGCAAAACCAGCATTTTCGGCCGATCCACTACTAAGCAAAACTATGGTGACTCGGGACCCGTTACACCACTACGAAAAGAATTGTTATTTGTGAATTATGCGTTTGAGAAATTTCGTGCCATACCTCATCTTGACCAAATCGTGGTGTATCACGGATCACTCCGCTCAAATATCTCTTTGCAAACCAAGATCAAAGCCGAGATTACTCAGATGGGTTCTCCTCCTACAAAATTTGATATCATTATTAAGTGATAAAAGGCGTGAAACACAGGTGGCGATCATCTGTCGATTAGAGAACCCTCACCAAAATGTGTTAGAAAAAGTTAATGAAACATTTCCTCGAAACACTCAATATAGTTTCTTTTATTGGAGACTCTTACTACATGTGGTTTGCGACTTTGCAAATTACCATGCGGGGTAACTTTGTGGTGAAAGGGATGTCGTCCCAGCGGAAAATAAATTCTTTAAGGATGTGAACCATTATTTACCTGACGACCCTACTTGTTCAAAAAAATTGCCTTCGGATCAAGTCATCAGGCGATGTGTATATAGTCGGAAGCTATTGACATTCTCAAAGCTTGCCACCTCTGAACCTCTTGGGGACATCATAGCCCCGACTACACCGCCCGAAGGTGTTTGATTCAGGATTCTATTGGCCCCTGATCTACAAGGATGCCCATGATTAAATCAAAGCACAGTGGCCTTTGTCAGCGTCGCAGGAATATCTCACAACGAAATGAAATGCATAAAAGCGCCATTCAGTGTGTGAGATTTTTGACATCACGGGCATTGACTTTATGGGGCCATTTCCTTCTTCCGTGGTAACAAATACATACCGTGGCGTTGACTACATCAAAATGGGTTGAAGCTAAAGCTTTACCCACCAGCGATGCAAGTCGTTGTGAAATTCTTGAAATCCTTATTTGCTAGGTTTGGAACTCGCAGAGCCATAATCGATGATAGTAGTGTGCATTTTTGCAATGACCAATTTGATAGAGTCATGCAAAAGTATGGTGTAACTCACCGTCTATCTCTGCGTACCACCCGCGAACAAGTGGGCAAGTGGAAGTTTCTAACAGGGATAAAAGAATTCTTGAGAGGACGGTTGGCAGCCGTGCCTCTTGGTCGAGATAAGCTAGATGGCCTTGGCTCTGGGCCTTAAATGCGACTTACAAAACACCCGTGGGTGCCTCCCTACTAGCTTGTATACACGAGGCGTGTCATCTAGGTTGAGCTCGAGCCAAAGGCATCTTGGGCCTTGAAGCATCTAACTTTGATATTGAGACGGTTTGGTGATCATAGGAAAGTTCAAATGAATGAATTAAATGAACTTCGGTGATCGATCAAACACGAGAACTCTTTGATCTACAAAGAAAAGACAAAGAAGATTCATGACTCAAAATCAGAACCGCGTTTTCAACGGTGGTGATCGGTCCTTCTTTTCAATTCAAGATTGAAGATTTTCTGGGAAAGCTCAAATCCGTTAGTGCGGTCCATTTACTATCGCTAAGGTTTATCCTTATGGTACCATTGAGTTATCTCGACCCGATGGTCCTAATTTTAAAGTGAATGGTCATCGGTGAAGCATTACTTTGGAGAGGACATTCCATCCATGGTTGTCCGGGACTTACAAACTTTCCCGTGAACCAATGAATGCGGGGATCGAGTCGAGCTAGCGACTCATTAATCAAAACGAGTGGCATGCCATATGGGTTTCACCCGTATTTACATTTGTCTTAAGTTTATTCTGATTAGCCATTCACTGAGTGGCTAGCTTGTGTGACAAAACTTGATAGTTAAACTTCTTCTCTACTTTCTACCACTAGTGTGGGGGGGTTGCAGCGTGTTGTGTTGTGTATGCATTTTCTAAAAAAAAATTCTTTCTAAATAATGGCCGTAGTATTTCCCTTTCACGTTCTTTGTTTCGGCATAACCGGCAGTACTTTGAGATATTGAGGAAATATTCATCTCTAGTGTGGAGGATTCCGAATTTTATCATGTAATTATACCACTATTTCCCCGTTTTGGCCAATTTTTTTTTGGGGAGTAAGTGTTCTCACTTAATCATATAGTTATCGATCAGCCTTGTCTAATAAACAAAGGATTGGCTAATCCGAGAACAACGGCTCTTGGTAAAGATATCTCAAATCCGTTGACTTTACGATTTGCCCCAAATTGTATGGTATTCAATTCGCCATATCCTAAAAAAGTGAAGAGTTGGCTAGCATATGAATTATGGCTTGTGGTAAAGGCGGTGGAAAAACCATAATTAGTAATCGGCTCACCAAAGATAATATTGATAATTTATCTAAGAGTTGGCTAGTCCGAGCAAAGCGGCAACGGTAAGACAAATCAAATCAGTTGGAAAGGAGGTGGTTTGCTCAAAATCACATGGTTATCGGTGTACCATGGTTCTTACTTAGGCGAAAAATTTGGCTACTCCGAGTAATGGCTTTTGGTAAAGAGATTCAAATCCATTATGTTTTCGAAAGATTGCTGGGACTAGCAATAGTTTAATGTGGAGGATTGATGAGGTGTGTAAATACTCATCATTTTGGTTAATCTACGAGCGCAAAGCGTTTAAAATGCTCGAAAATGCATCAAAACAACGAAAATATCTCAAAGTGCATTTTATATGTTTAGGATGCAAAATGTTCAAAATCGGATGAAAAACGAGCAAAGTTTGCATAATTAGCGATTTCGGTCCCAGAGCTTTCGAAAATGGCAAAATCGGTCCATAGGCATTTATTTTAAAGAAAAGTCACCAAAGGTCCTTTTGTAATCATAAATTGTCATATTTAGTCCTTTGGTGGAAAATCCAAAATATTTGAGAAATTCGGTTTAGTCCACTGGATTTTTAAAATGGTCATAATTAATCCTTGGAATTTCAAAAGTGTCAAAGCTAGCCCTTGGAATATTGGAGGTTGGCAAAACAAGCCCTTGGATTACTCTTCAAAATTCTGATTGGGTCCCTTGGTTTTGTGGAATTGCAAAGTTAGTCCTTGTGTTTAATATCTGACCAAGCAGGACCTAGTTATTAACTTGACCCGACTAATCCCTTGGCCCAATCCTTTTACTTAGGTCCGGTATATCGCAACAGAAACCAACCCAAAACCCAATGTTTAAAATATTGAACCACCCCCTTTTCTCCCTGTCTTCCCAGACAAAAATGTACGCAACTAGCCACCATCCTCTACCAAATCACCCCTATTCCACCTTGTCTCCCCTCTCACTAACAACCCATCACATTTAATGCACCTTGTCCACTGTCCCATTGGCTTGTACAAGTTTGGCAAAACCATCAAGCGGCCAAGATTGTTCTAAATTCATCCTAGGGTTGAGATTAATGGTGGGAAATGATCGAGTGGTGAGAGAAGCGCTTGGAGCATAAATAAAGGAAGAAGGAGGCAAGATGAAGAGTAGTTAGTTTATTTTAAAACAATGTATGTGAATTTCATTTTCTTAGTCTTAAATAGCTTTGTACTTGTATTTTCAAGCTCCGTTGTATTAAAGAAAGGTGTTTCGGTGTATTGCAACTCATATCAAGTTTCAATTTAAGCTTTTGTTTACATTTAATATCTTGTCTCAGCTTTGAAATTTTCCAAATTAAAATCGTAGTATAAGCTTGATAAGCTTATTTATAGCTCGAAACAAGTTCAAACTAAACACATCACGAGTTTTTATAAGTTCACATTCAATTTCAATCACCTTTGGACATTGGTCAACAAAAGTCAAAGCGGAGAAAATATGATCTGAAAGTGGAATGGGTTGATCGATAATGGAAATGGGTTGGTTTAGAGCTCATTGGGTTGGATTTGATAGGTTAGTGGTTCGGTCTCCTTGTTTGCAAGCCATTGTGGCTGGGACCGATTGTAAGTTCAAGCTCATTCTTTTGCATAATCTTTTAAGTGGTCACGATGGTTAAATTACATTCAACAAGTAGTATTTAGGTTAATAAAGTTAGTTTGATCTTAATCTATGCTTGTTGGTGTTAGGTTAGTTTTAATTTGCTTATCGATTGTATAAAGGGTGTTTGGTTGATTGTTACTTTGTATTTGAAGTTAGTCGATGGTTATTGCATGTTGATGCATGATTGTTTAGTCAAATTGAACTCATTTGAGTCATTGAATTGAGCTGCAACCTTTAAAGTCAATATTTCATGAAATCTGTCTAAACTCTTAGCTGTTGTGAATTTGGATTTGCAAAATCTTAATTTATGTTTAGAAGTCTTAAACATAGCTTGAATTAGTGTCATTACATCATATTCAATCTAAATCGATAAATCATTTAATCTCAAAATCCACAAAGTCAAAGTTCTTATCATTTCAAAAAGTCGAATGGTGTAAAGCGGTTTTATCTGATTTTAAAGAAGTCTGCTATGCTCATTTTGCATAGTTAGGGTTTGATTTTTGGTCTAGTTGTAACCTTCTTGGTGGTCTTGAAACCACTTATCACATTTTAGCTTTTGCTTGCTAAATAGGCTTGTGCATAAGCTCAAAGTCGAGTCTAGTTGCCACTGCTCCAGCTCGGAATGAGCGAGTTTTTCTCGATTTTATCCGAACTTGCACTGGGTTTATAAGCACTTCTCAAAGTCTAGTTTTGGTATACTTAATCTCAACCGGGTCTAGAATAAGTTCCAATTTGTATTTTTTAGGTTTAGCTTAATTTGTAGCTTGTGCTTGTGCTTAAGTAGGTGCACACAAAAGCTGTTTAGCTTATACACTCAAATCATCCAACAGATCAATCTTGTAATTCGGAGGCTATGGCTTATTGTTTTAGTTGCATTTTGGTTACTTTAGCATATTGTAGCTTACATTTCGATTGTGGTGCTTGTTTGTGTTCACTTGGCTTATTAAAGTGCTTATTCATAAGCTCTTTTCATATTGATTCATAATCTCACACACAACCACTTGTTTTCCATTTTCCTTGATTCCTTGCATTATTTTAAGCTTAACTTGAATTTTTCAGATTTTTCGATCTTGTTTAGTATTTTCTTGATTTTAATTAGTTTTAAGCACTTTTAATTAGCTTTAATTGCAAATAATTGAGAAAAGTTCCAAAAATAATTTTCAATTTTAATAGATTAAGATAAATATAAAAGCACAAAAATAATTTTCCTTATTTTTTCCCTTTTATTTGGTATTTTCACCATTTAAATTAGATTAAAATAGTTTTAAATTAGTAAAAATAGAAAAATAATCGAGGAAAAATATAAAAATAGTTTTGAAAATTCTATTTTGATATTTCAGATTTTCTAAGTCAAAATTTTATTTTTCTAGCTTTGTTTCATATTTTCTTGTAATTTGGGTCATTATTTAATAGTTAAAAATAGTTTTAATTAGATAATTAGTTATAAAAATAATTTTCTTTTTCTAGAAATTTTCTTTTATCATTAGGTTTGTAAAATATCATTTCATATTTTTAGGGTTAATATTGTATAAGTTTCACATTTTTATTTGTGCGTCGCGTAGTTTTTATTTGGTTTTGTAAAACATAAAATCAAAACATCATTTTAATTATAGTGATAGCGTTTATTTAATAGTTTTTATCTTTTTAATTTCCTTTAATTTGCATTTAAGCCGTTGTAATTTGTTGGCTTTTACGTAGTTTAATAATTCAAATCCTCTTTTCAGTTCAAATTTCTCGATCATTCTGGCGTTTGATAATCCATTGCATGCTACATTTGGGACATAACGACAGGAGACCCTACACTCTCGGATCTTCATTGCATTCGTGCTTGGCGGTTTAAGGCGATTACGATTACGCCATTCACAAGTGGCGAGACTTGGTATTAAACATTGTATATCATATTGATCCTTAACTTTTTTAACAATCTAGCAAAGTCTATAACAAGTATATCGAGACTCATATAAACTTCCAAGCGGAGTGTTGCGATGTGATATGCATTAGCAAGGCTCGGTCACGTAAAGGTTGGATAAACACGGAACATCGAGGATATAACCGCCATGGTACGCAAAATAATGTAATAAAATTGCCATGCCAACATCGGATAAATCACATCATTTGCATATCAAATAAGATAATCGTCATTCTGACCTCTTGCATATCACAAATAAACACATGGTTTAAAATAAACCAACTCCCTTTGAGAGCTGCACGCACCGAGCGATTTGCTAGATTGAAAAAAAACAAAGGAGCGTATGGGCGCGAGAAGGGTTAATTATGTTTTGAAATCATAATTATAGTTTTGCTAGATTGTTAAAAAGTTAAGGAACAATATGATATAGTTGCGGATTCAAAAGGAAGTTGAACATACCTCTATCACATCATCGATTGATTTATTAAGATATATCATCACGACCTCATCAAGTAAGACACTTATGAACAAAATAGAGTTTATACATGCAAAGGAAATGGTCAAAAAGTTAAATGTCAATATGTTATAAGCAAGCAAGTGGAGCGACTTAGTACTTTGACGTCCCTCGAAATCCCATTGCGTACTCTCTGAAATGGTGCAAAAGATTTGCACAGACTTTTTTGCTATGCGGTGACATAGGAATGGGTTTTAGAAGCTCAAGTACCAAGTGTAAATAATTATCGATTCTACGAAAGTGTATGTGTTGAATGGGATAATGAAGAGTGTGGCTGCCATGAACAATACACACTATATCATTATAGCAATCAACACACCTCATAAAAAAACCACAATCAAACCGCTACGAGATCCCTATCGGTCCTTTTGTCGTTTCAACTCCTTTGTGCAATTACTGCGCGGGCAAATTGCTAGATTATGAAAAAACAAAAGAGCGATATAGAAACTCATGTCACACTTTCATGGGAGGCGAAATCGAGGTGTAGCGGAGGAACATAAGCACAAGATAATAGAACATACCAGCGTTAAGATTAAAAGAAATATGCATCATTACAATACTTGTTTAGCCGTCGTGGCAAATATATTACAAAGTTTAGTTCCCAAAATATTGCGTCCTATTACATAATGATTTGTAGTAACAAGTGGAAACTTCATTATGCAAGACACTGAGTAGAAAAACTTACTAATGATCACACGAAATGCATGAGAGAAAAGCGGGTCAACTATGAAAATAGTTGGTGAGTAAACATGTTTAGCAAAATAAGAAAACTCGTGAAAAAAAATTAAAAGCTTTCGATCAATGAAAATAATCCACAAAGCAAAGGCATTGTAAATCCACTCGGTTCCAAGTTCGCCCTTACAAAACTTACAACTGTGTATTCACAACCCATTGCACAAAATATAGCGTATAAAGTAGTCAAGTATAAGCGGTCGTAATAGTTCACAATATAGTACCACGAATATAATAATTCGGGGATGCTCTGATGAAACAAAATTATCTTTGGTGCCGTACCCAAAGTTATGTTGGGTGCCTCTTCCCAAAGATATCTTGGGTGCCTCTTCCCGAAGATATCTTGGGTGCCTCTTCCCGAAGATATCTTGGGTGCCTCTTCCCAGATATACTCTCAGAACACGGAGACTTTATAGTGATGCTCCGAACATGGGAGACTTTATAGTGATGCTCAGAACATGGGAGACTTTGGGACAAGGTCATAACATGTCACAGTTCAATAAGTTCTAACAAGTCATAACCCGTAATTAAGTTCAAGGATTTGATTCGAGTTCACAAGTTCTAGTCAAACAAGTTAATAAAAGTAGTGATCAATTTAGCTCGAGAAGGTTCATGCATTTCGCCCAAAATATAGTAAAAAGCGGTAAAAGGGGTTGTGATTACTCACTTGATGGTAGTATGATGACAAGAGAAATCTGTACAAGGGTATAGCGGGAAACTTTAATCTGGACCTATTACGAATGATATGATATGTAATGAGTTATGATGTAATGTTATGCATGCATTTAGTATGTTATTTATACCATTTGTGAGTTTTGAAAATAATACTTATCGTCGAAAAATACTACGTTTGACGTCTTGACCATTCTTAAATTACTTTACAAGTATTCGTCAAAATGTCATCCTACAATGGTTTTGTAATGATTTATTGTGAAATTAACACTTTTAGTAAGTAAAATAAAGTCGTCGGAAATTTCATGAAATTGACAAAAATAGCTTGAAAAACTAGTAAGTGTAAATGGTGTGCGTCGATCGTTAGGAAGCGAACTTCGGCATTTTAGAAATTTGTATCAAAATCTAAAAGTTTTAGTTCGGGAGTTTTTCGACATAAAGGTCTCGAACATAAAGATAATAAAGGTTAAAGATGGTGATTTTGTCTAAATGTTGTGTAAAAAGTGAGTTTCGGCAAAGTTTGAGCAACCGTAATTAATTTATTAAAACTCCGCCATACAAGCGGTTGGTCGTTTTGAAAAATATGCTTGGTGATCTCGATTTTACTAGAAGACATCTCGTTACAAAAGTTCCACATCATAGTTAAAAGCGACCTTCAACATGGTGGTTTTAGTTCTGTAACACGTCTCGTAAAATAATATAGTTTTTACGAAAATAATAATGTTACGGCAATTTTATGAACGTGCATATCTTAGTCGTTTCAAATCCGTTTTCTCACATATATGTCGTCCTTAGCTTAGTATCAAAGTATACTAATATATTTTTGATAAATCGAAATAATTTGTGAAGCTTAGGACTCGTTTTGACTCGTACAAAACAAAACCCTTTGCTGAAATTCGAGAAAAATAAATATTTAAATCGTCAAACTTGAAAAATTCATAACTTCTTCGTTATAACTCCGTTTTAATCCGTTCAAGCTGACCCGCGGATTCGTTTTAAAATATATTTTCTAAATATCAAGGCCAAAATTTCGTGCCTCTTGTCGGATTTTCCAGAAAAACAAAATAAGGACAGAACACTTTTTATACTTATCAAAATAGTTTTTCTCGTACTAAACCTATTCCAATCCCTTCAAATCAACTCCAAAGCTAATCTAATCCTACCATACACCTTCTTAGGGTGTCATGGGTTCCTAGACATCATCAAGACCAAAATATACCAAGGAATAATTATAGGATGACTTTATATATATATATAACTCTAAAATCATGTAAAAATGGTATAACTAACACAAGTCTTGCATGTTTGCTCCAAAATGAAGAGATACTTAATGAAATGAGGAGGAGATATGAAAAATATAAATGATATGCTTACAAGTTAATATGAGGAGGTGCAAAGAACCAAGGTTAGCCCTAAACACTCTAGGTTTTTATTTCAAAACCTTATTAAGAGTATTATCTAGATTGTTATCTTGAGCTTGAGAAAAATTTGATGATTCTCTACCAAAACCTTGTGAAGGCGGTTATGGAGACAAAGAAACAAGAGAGAAAGAACTTGATCTACTAGATGAATAATTGAGATGAAAAAAATGAGTGAATGTGATACTTGGAGTAAAGATATACCTGATGAAAATAATACCAACTACATTTAATGCTACCCTCCCTAATGAACGGTTTGGGTTTTGAAATTTGTCAACATAATATCTTTTTTTTTTTTTTTTTATATATAGCATATATAAATGTGTAAGTAAATACTTGTATAGTTTGTTAAAAGATTTAAGTGAAAGGTGTAGGTAAAAGGTAACTTGTAAGGTTGTATATAAATTTGAGCATCTAAGGTAGTTTTAGCTCAAAATAAATTTTAATGGATCCAAGTAAAATGTATTGAGGTCATATAAATTGTAAAAATATAATTCTTGTAAAATTTGGTGATATATTAATTATCGTAGTAGTTTTAAGAAAAGTGTCGTAATAATATAAATTTAACGATTTATATACAAAATAAATTTAAAACACTAGGTAAACTCAAAATATTGTTTTTATAAACTAAATGTAAGTATAAAATATATCGGGATCATTTTTGAAAGTAATGGATTAAATGTTCAAAATAATAACTACGCGATAACGTTTATTTAATATAAAAATTTGGCGTTTAATGTGAAATGCAAAATCATGAATGAACTAACATGATGCATATTGAGTTTAAGAAATGATCGAATTTGAGAATTGTGACATTCTTCCCATGTCGTGGAATCACGTCCTCGTGATTCGATTAACGATATATGGTCCGAACCTCGACAAGAGTTCTAAAAGTTCATGCTCGTCACGAATAGTCTAAGTGATCATGTCGATGCTGCTCATTCATAAGGGTTCCTCATCCGGCTAATTATATGCGGTGATTAGATTTGATGGGAGTAGAAACACCAATATCGAGCGTAGCCCTCAAAGACCTTTGGGTAGTGACTTGAGTAAACTTGTTTCTTAGCTCGACTTTCGCAACTCATCAAACAAGAGCGTCGCTCGATCGAGCTAGGAAACAAGTCTTTTGAAGATTAGCTCGATATTCGATTTGCTTACACAAATCAAATCAAATCAACAAAATATATAACAACTAAGGTTGATATCAATAGGTCTCAAATTAATCAATGTCGTGAGCGTGATATGAATCGGAAGGAAGTTATGCACTCAAAATCATGTTGTATGCGAAATAAAGTGGTTGCTCGAAAGAATGTACCCGTTACGGCGTTGCGGGCTTCCTCCGGTACCGGATAGAATGCTCGACCCGTGCGGGAGGAATTTCAATGTTACGATCTTGTGGGCCTTCTATTGCAGCGCCGAGGTTGGGCGATTACCTCCTTGATTGGGAGTTCTTTTCGGCTTTGGACGGGTATTACGAAGGTGATCTGAACTTCCTTTTCGTAACATGCTTTCTCTGTCCTTGATTTCGATTCTGTTTGAGCAATTTCGGCGAAGTGGCGTCTGTCCACATTTATCGCACCTTGGCGATCTCGGTGGTGATAATTACATCGAGTACACAAAGGATGTGGACACAGTATATCCTTTAGCGCTCTGGGTGATCGCCCGTGGATTACGGGTTATTATTGCCTCTTGTTTTTGCGATTACGGTCTCGGTTTCCTGGTGATCCTCTGTCGCTTTCGTCCATTGTCGTTTGCTTTTGTTAGTTCTCGGACTGATCACATCATTTGTCAGCGATCGCCATACTCGCAGCGACTTGCAGTGGTTGGGTTCGACGGTGACATCCCTCCCAATTTCGGTATCAATCCCGTATATATCGGTAATCAACTTCTCGCGATGGAAACCATGTGAGGAACCATCCTAGTTAACTCGTGGAAGCGGATCGTGTACTTGTCGATCTCTACTCAACCATCAGTGATTCCAAATTCCGCTTCTAAACACGCACTTCATCTTTCTGCGGTACTCATCGGTTAATAGTTTCTTAAATGCTTCCCGAGATAGCGCATTTACCCTCTTTCCTCTGATACGCGAGTGGTTGTTCCACCAGTCGATGCTCGACCTTGTAGTAGACCCGGTAGAGAACTCAACCTTGTTTCCTTGGTACATTTCGTGATACTAAGTTTCGACTCAACATTCTCGAACGAGGTTAGCGATCCGTGGCACCCTCATTACATAAGAAATTCCATTGGCTTGCATGTCATGAAAGTTTTGTAGCTGCATCCTTGACCGGCGTTTGACCTACCTTCTCCGTTGTTGGTTAGTCTAGCATCGAGATGTGTTATAATTTGGGTGAGTAGATCCGCTATTCGATCGCGTTGTTGTTTGGATTGTCATTGTTGTTTGGGTTGTCGTTGTTGTTGCCTCACAGGCGTGTGTTTCTTGCGACCGTGATCTCTGAGAGGACCAAAACATCGGGTTGAGTAAGCGACATTGAGCGAAGTCGGATGAGGTGCGAGCGGTGGTAATGTGTTATAGTGATCGAAACATGGCGGAGAGCAGAGACATGCTATGTCTAACAAGTCGAAAGATGGAAAGAGAAGATATGAACAAGATGCGGTAATGTAGGCGTGAGCGTAAAAACATGCTATGCATACCCCCGACCAATGCAACGGGTGACCGGACTCAAAAGACTAGACTAAACATAATTTAAAACTACCACTCTTATCATTGTATGGTTCTTCATAAATTAGACATAGTTGATCGGGCTATGTATAATTTATGATTAACAATCTAGAAAGGCGATTGCGATCGACTTCAACTCCATTGTGTGAAGCGGAGTAAGACATAAGAAAGTAACATTCCATCATTTTTACCCTTTTAAATCTCTGTAGTCTTCTTAAACAATTTATATTTCGGTGTCTCCGGTGAACATTAATCTTTTAAATAGCGGTCTTGATGAGGATCTTAGGAACACGTGTTCTTGGATGTGAGAAAGTTGCGAGCATTGAGAAGTCTAATGGACTTGCAACTTTGGAAAAGGAAATTCAAATAAGTGTAAATAATAAATCACCCCCACAGGATTTTGAATTCTACATACATGTATTATATACCGTGTACTATACATATAGGAAGCTGTTAAATCTGTCGCATCTAAGAAATCGACTAGATCAAAACGAAAGGATTCTTCACGTCGACTTTACGGATCACAAGAAGCGAGTCTCCATTAACGATTACTACCACAAGTATGTATTTAAACATTTTCATATGTTCTTTAGTTTAATTAATTCTTGATACATATATACATGCAACAAATTATCTTTTTAGGTAATTAAGTGCGGTGTGGCATAAAGAAATCAACTATTATTATGGAGGTAGCGTGTACTGGCGATGGAAAACAAATGCTTTATAACAAACCACTCCCAAAGGATTGCTATAGAGTGTCTATTGAAAAATCTTTAGTGGATGCAGCGTGCATACCGGATGTAGGAAGTAACGGTCTCAAAACGAGTTAAGGATGCGGTAGGTGGTTTTTATGCATGGCGAAAGGATCAAGTGGTTTTCGATGAAAAGGTACATAGATGCATGTGTTTTATAAACCTACATATATCATTCTTCATATTTAATTCAATGTTTGATACCCGCTTTTGTTTCCTAAGGTAACACCACCAAGTACCATAAACCGATTGGTGAGAACAGAATCGCACCTAAATTACATCTAAGCGCCACGTCTCTAGTCATACCATGCAAAAGGAAGCTAAGAAGATCAAGAGTCGAAGTCGTTAAATTATTGAAAATTTTATTATGTCGACATTACAATTTTATATACATTCTAATTTTATTGTATTTGAATATATTTTGAATATATTTTATATATTAGAATTTGTTTTGATATATATATTGATTTCTCATGACTAAAAGATTCATATAGTCACAATTATTAACACTTTTTTGTCACAGTTTGCTTAATTCGATGCGTGACTAAATGTTAGAAAAGGCCACACAAACATAAAAATTCATGTGGCCATTGGATGATCAATAGTCACACAAAACACATATTTCTTCACTTAAAACACCATATGGTCACACTTATTAACACTTTTGGCCACTTTATGCTTAATTTGTATGTGACTAAATACCCAAAGAAACATGCTTTGTGTGACTAAATGTTAGAAAAGGCCACACAAACATAAAATTCATGTGGCCATTGGATGATCAATAGTCACAAAACACACATTTCTTCACTTGAAACACCATATGGTCACACTTATTAACACTTTTGGCCACTTTATGATTAATTGTATGTGACTAAATACCCAAAGAAACATGCTTTGTGTGACTAAATGTTAGAAAAGGCCACACAAACATAAAATTCAAGTGGCCATTGGATGATCAATAGTCACACAAACACACATTTCTTCACTTAAAACACCATATGGTCACACTTATTAACACTTTTAGCTACTTTATGGTTAATTGCATGTGACTAAATACCCAAAAGAAACATGCTTTGTGTGACTAAATGTTGAAAAGGCCACACAAACATAAAATTCATGTGGCCATTGGATGAGCAATAGTCACAAAACACACATTTCTTCACTTAAAACACCATATGGTCACACTTATTAGCACTTTTAGCCACTTTATGGTTAATTGCATGTGACTAAATACCCAAAAGAAACATGCTTTGTGTGACTAAATGTTAGAAAAGGCCACACAAACATAAAATTCATGTGGCCATTGGATGAGCAATAGTCACACAAAACACACATTTCTTCACTTAAAACACCATATGGTCACACTTATTAACACTTTTAGCCACTTTATGGTTAATTGCATGTGACTAAATACCCAAAAGAAACATGCTTTGTGTGACTAAATGTTAGAAAAGGCCATACAAGCGTAAAATTCATGTGGCCATTGGATGAGCAATAGTCACACAAAACACACATTTCTTCACTTAAAACACCATATGGTCACACTTATTAACACTTTTGGCCACTTTATAATTAATTGGATGTGACTAAATACCCAAAGAAACACCTTTGTGTGACTAAATGTTAGAAAAGGCCACACAAACATAAAATTCAAGTGGCCATTGGATGATCAATAGTCACAAAACACACATTTCTTCACTTAAAACACCATATGGTCACACTTATTAACACTTTTAGCCACTTTATGGTTAATTGCATGTGACTAAATAACCAAAAGAAACATGCTTTGTGTGACTAAATGTTAGAAAAGGCCACACAAACATAAAATTCATGTGGCCATTGGATGATCAATAGTCGCACAAAACACACATTTCTTCACTTAAAACACCATATGGTCACACTTATTAACACTTTTGGCCACTTTATGATTAATTGGATGTGACTAAATACCCAAAGAAGCGTGCTTTGTGTGACTAAATGTTAGAAAAGGCCACACAAACATAAAATTCAAGTGGGATTGGATGATCAATAGTCACACAAAGACACCTTTCTTCACTTGAAACACCATATGGTCACACTTATTAACACTTTTAGCCACTTTATGATTAATTGTATGTGACTAAATACCCAAAACAAACATGCTTTGTGTGACTAAATGTTAGAAAAGGCCACACAAACATAAAATTCAAGTGGCCATTAGATGATCAATAGTCGCATAAAAGACATCTTTCTTCACCTTAAACACCATATGGTCACACTTATTAACACTTTTTGCCACTTTATGCTTAATTGTATGTGACTAAATACCCAAAACAAACATGCTTTGTGTGACTATACAGTTGTTTATGGTCACTAATACCGATTAATCCAACAAACTTTGTACCTAATTAGTCACACATATTACGGTTTTGGTTACTCTTTTGCAATAGAGACTAAAAAAGTCAAACACGTGACCATAGGGTACCTATGGTCATGTGACCTTTAGTCACACATGGTCGAAAAACATGTGTGACTATATGTATATCGTCACACATATTCGGTGTGGCCAAATCCACTTTTGTTCTAGTGACACTAGGCACAAATGTTTCCAAAGGAAAATTTTAAACTGCTTGAGTCACCGGTACCACGGATCCGGCGTGATTAACGGGCCGGTTCCCTCGAGGAAGGATCCAGTGGGATCCGTGAGACGGTTGAAATTTCTTATATTTTCTCACTTTGGCTAAAACCTCTATATTTTCATCATTTTACCCTTTTTACTAATGAGTATGTTACTTAATGCTTGTGTTCTCATGATCACATGCCTTAAATTCATTTCTAATCATTAGATTTTAGTCCACATTTTGGGTCAAGCATTCATTACAATGCATTATTTTGTCTATAAATAGGGTTCCCAAAATGCTTGCATCCTCATCACTCTCAACCTCACAAACAACCATCATCATGTCATCCAAAAGATCTTCCAACATAGATGAATCACCTAGTCCAAACAATCATTTTCAAGAAATCCAAAATTTTGTCCTACCACCTTTTGTAGTACCACCACCCAAATCTAGAAAATTGCACGGATTAGCATCTGGCCCTGTTGTTTAGCCAAACCATTATCAAATAGTTCATCACCAACTACTCATTCACCACCAAATGGTTCCATAATAGAACCTCCCTCATCTCCAACAAGCACACCACCATCATCACCTATCAAGTCTCCACCTAAAGTCACTCTATTGGAACTCCTTAAGACTCCAACAAGATCCCAACAAACCAATCGAAAAGAACTAGTCTTTTTAACACCTCCCACATCTCCAAACACAATTTACAAAGATCTTGTAACTTCACCACCTTTAGCTCCCATTCTCTTACAAGAACATCTAGGTTCGTTTTCACCATCACTTCCAAACATTCAGGACTTTGATCCATATTTTCTAACCTTTCCACCACAACTTCCGCATCTCACAAATCAAACTAACCCGGAAAACTTTCGCACACATTACCCACATCATTTACATTGTGAACATTGCCAATCCACTAGGGATCTTGCAATAGAAGTTAGGGAAGAGATGCGACTCATACTTAACCTCATCCTTGATCGCATCAACATCATCACTCACCAAAACCTCCATCCATAAACTTATGCAAGCATGGAAGGAATAACTTCACTATTTTCTCTAGTATTTTATTTTGAGTCATTTTCTTTAGAATAAATCTTATTCTTAGTTTTACATGTTTGTATGTGGCATATATACCACTACATTTTGTTATTACAAGGCTTTGTTTACATACCTTGGATCCCAATCTTGTATGTGCCATTTTCTTTATACATGTTACTACTAAACTTTTCTTTGTAGGTTTTTATATTTTCTCACTTGATGCCTCATTCTAGGGGGAGCTACCGTCAAGGGTGAGTTAGAGATACGTGGACTATTTTTTTTTCACACTTTATTTCTTCATTAGGGTCACTTTTTGTTTTGACAAAAAGGGGGAGAAGAAGTAAAACTTATGCTTTCAAAACATACATCTAATCTTAAGTTTTACTCATCATAACATTATGTTTTGTCATCAACAAAAATTGGGAGATTGTTAATACAAATAAACCGTAAAAATGTTTATTAATATTTAGCGATCTCTTTCTGTTTTGTTGACAACAAATATAATGTTATCTTAAGTAAAATTATAAGGATACATGTTATTTTTATAAAGCATCTACATATATAGTCATTTAATACAAATTGTTGTAATAATTCATTTGTTGTAATAGTTTATTAGGATAGGTAAAAACCACAACCAATGACCCATACCCATGGAGCATATCCATAACACATGGAGTTAACCCATAACCCATTGTCTAGATGCATTGCATCTTTTAGATACATTGTATCTACTTAGATACTCATGGTCCAAAGTCTAGGACCCATGACCCATGACCCATAACCCAAAAACCCATGGGCAAACATGAGCGTCTCACGGATCCCTCAAGTTACACTAGACGGATCCCTCAGGAAAGGGATCCTTGGGACCCGTGCAATAGTGGAAAGAATTTGCCTATAAATAGAGAGCCATTTCTTAATTGTAACTCACCCCTCTTCTTACAAACTCTCTCATATATTCTTACATTCTTCTAACCTAAGATCTCTTGATCGAGAGAGTAGTTCTTCTTTCTTTTGTTGTGATTCTCATATAGGTCCTTCTCTAAGGCGAGATCACGAGCATTATACAAGTCATCCAAGTAAGGGGTCCTTGATTGATTTGTTCCTCCGTAAGATTTCGTAGTGAAGATCTTGTATTTCATATTTCACATATTTGTTGTGTTATAGTAGTGTTGGTTTGGTCCTCCGTGTTACGGTCTCGATATTTAGCTTTGTCTGGGAAAAAGTGTAAGCGGCGTGTGAAGGCTTCTCCACCGAGTTGAAGGAGTTTTTTTACATAGTGCTTGAACTCTCGAGTAGGTGACTCGAGGAGTGGAGTAGGGCAAGGAAGGTGTCCTTGTAGCCGAACCACTATAAATCGGTTGTGTCATTTCTATCCTTTACTTTACCTGCTTTCTTTACTCACATTACTTTTAGAATCTATACTTTCTCTTCATCCAAACGATTTCACATAACATCGAATCTAAAGTTTTTGAAACTAACCTAAAATCGGTAAAACTATTCAACCCCCCTTCTAGTTTTCCACACACTATACAAATTTAGTCTCGTTTACAGGTGACTTTTCAAGAGTGTAATCAATGCTTTCGGTTGCATCAAATACGATGGATTGTTCATCCTTTAAATGAAATGCCAAACGTTCAACGCTTGGAGTCCTATGGTGTATATCAAATTTAAATATACGTTCAACGCTTGGTTGCACCATATAACGTTTATATGTGACTGATATCGCCTTAGGAAAACGGGGTTGTAAGGAACTACGAAATCGTTATGCAAATCTGTTCTGTTTTTCTTTATAGTATTTCCATCATTCCTCCTCCTATAAATTCCATAACCATTGTCTTCAATTATTGTTGTTTCGTTAAATTGTTTTGGAAATTTCATGGTACATATGAAATCAACCGTGCACGGACAACGTGGATTATCATGACCGCATGGGCCGTGCATCATGTGATCTGTAACAATATGAAGGTGAGTTGGAGAGGTGAAATGTACAAACAGATGTTATGGAGATGTGCAAGTGCTACTACTGTGCATCAATTTGATAAGCAGATGGAAACAATGAAAGGTTTCAAGAAAGAAGCTTATGAATGGTTGAAAAAGATCCCACACCAACACTGGACTAGGTCTCACTTTTCTAATATATTTACTTTTACCTTTCAACTGTATTCACAAAAATTTAACTTCTTTTGACTGAATTTAACTAGTACTTTTACTACACTTGCAAGAAGGTCACACTCTGATGTCTTGTTGAATAACATGTGTGAAGTACTTAACAGAAAACTTGTAGATGGAAGGGACAAACTTATCATCACATGTTTGGATAATTGTTAATGTGCAGAAGGTTATTACTAAATCTTATGGTCCTCTTACACCCAATGCTACTAAAATTTTCCAAACAATTGTGGAAGATGCAGCACAGATAAAGGTACATTGCCAAACTCTTTCATTATTTTTTAACATTCAGTATAGTTGTTTCAAGTTTGTAACTAGGTAATGTATGATATATAGATTGAATGGAATGGTGCTAACTTATACCAAGCCAATGGTCTTGATGGGTTTCAGTGTGAAGTAAATATGAGGACTAGGGAATGTAGTTGTAGAAAGTGGGAGTTAACAGGTATACCCTGCAAGCATGCAGTGGCTGCCATTTGGAACATGGCAAGTAATGGAGAAGAAACAGAAATACCAGAGTCTTACTGTCATGAAACCTATTGGCTATCAACTTGAAAAGATATGTACAGGTTTAAAATCAATCCCCTAAATGGTTCTGATTTTTGGGAAAAATCAAATATCCCAAACAAAATCATCCCACCAGATCATAAACCACAAATTGGTAGGCCACCAAAAAAAAGGAAGAGTGCAACTGAATTTTCTGAAGGACTTGTTAGAGACAACAAGTTGAGCAGAGCATGTAAGAGTATTACCTGCAGCAAGTGTAAGGGAGTTGTTCATAACAAAAAGAGTTGCCCAAATGTGCATTCTGCAAGTGATGCACAAGATCCAAATGCAGAAGCTTCACATACTCCACCAACTGGACAAGATCCAAATGCAAGTGATACACAGGCTGCACATGATCCAAATGAGTCACAAATGCACAAGAAGCTTAAGAGATTGAACTTTCCTCACAAGCTCCACCAGCTACTCAAGTGACACAAAGTCCACCAATTCATGTGCTACTTCGTGCTTCACCAACTAATATGACAAAGACTTGACCAAAGAAGGATGAGTCTTGATTGATTTGGCACTTTTAATTTCCATGTTTCTAGACTTATTAAAGTGCTATTAGACTTTTATGTATGTTTCTAAGACAAAGTTATGTATGTTTTGGTAATTTATTAGTGACTTATGTTATTAGACTTGGTAAAATTCAATTCAGGTTTGGTACATTGTATTTTGACTTTTAAAAGTCAAATTCTAAGACAAAGTTATGGTTGTATTAGTCAATTTCATATGATCTTGACTTACGTTATGCTTGAAACTTTATGTACACAAAAACAGATACATAACTCCTATCTTGAAAGTGCAATTGAATTTCTAAAAGTGAATGTACATGTGCATCTAATTTGGTCAAATTTTAAAAGTTAAAGTCTCTATATTAAAATCATATATGCACAAAAAGACAAATACATTACTCCTTTACCAACCTAACATTCAATGCCATTTAGTTTACCTTAACTATTAAAAGCAAGTAACTTCAATACACAATATACACCAAAAAAATCTCTTAAACCCTAAACTTTATCCAAAGTTCCCAACAATGAGTTCCAAGCCAGAAATCATTGACATTTCATCTAATTCAACCTCATCTGATGAGCTCATGTCTCCTCAACCACCTTGGAATTTACCATAAAATAATGCTACAAGCTCAGTTAAGAAAATGGCAAGGGAAAGGGTTGATGATTCAAGCTCAATTTCTACGTATGTATCTAGCTATCATTCAAGCTCTGAAGATGATCAAGCTATGTCAAAAATGGGTACAAGTGATGTGGCTTTGTCAAAGAGGTTACAAGCTATGCAGGTTCAAACTCAGCCTTTTCAATACCAGGTAAAAGGATTCAAGTGCTAGGGCTTGAAAATAATGAGACTTATGCAGCAATCAAAGAGAAAAGGTTTGGGATAAAAAAAACACCAACTGGGTTAGGACCAAGTGCAGACACCAAAGGAAAAGGGAAACGGAGCATGTGGTAGCTTTTTATGTTGCTTGAACTATTTTTAATGTTTTAGGTTTAATATGCATGACTTAATCTTTTGATGGTACTTGAACAACTTCTTGTATGCTGGTAGTAATGCAATATGAATCTATGTATGTTTAATGTAATATGCGTCTATGTATGCTAGTACTTTCTAATGTAGTAAAAGTTAAATGCTACTTGTTTTGGTCAAGTTAAAATTTCTTTTTTCCATTCATCATAAACCCAAAATACAACTTGATACACTACTCCATTTCTATACATAACATAACCACCTAACACTTACTTCAAACATCATCTTTAATACATTAACTACTTGAAAGCAAAAACAAGAAAAAATATCAAATTGATAATCAACATCATCTTCATCTTCTTAGCTTCAATTGTTCTTTCTTGTGCTACCCCTGGTAACTCATTCGTTGAACGCAACAAACCTGGAATTATTTGGACAACTCGTTTACACATTGGGGGATCATACCAATCGATGATCCCACAATTGATTGGCTATAAAAAAAAATTTAGGTCAAACATGAAATAAGGGTTTTTTTTTACCAAATTAATATTACACTTACTCTTTTTGCTCAACAATAAAATCATCTTCCTGGGTTGATTGCAGTCCAATAAGTTACAATGGTGGATCATGATCCACATCTATTGCATCTAAGTTGTGGATTCGTGTTTGTGTTTGATTTTCTTGTGTTATGTGTTTTTTTGAGTGAAACAGCAACCTGAAAAACTCTAATAAGTATAAGAGAGAAGCCTACCTGAAAAGACATAATTAGCCCTCACGTTTTGGTCACATAACCAACTTAACGGTCAAACAAACAGAAAATTTGGTCAAGGGACCAAAACCGTTATGGGTCGCAACCACAGGGACAGTATCCGTTAAAAAAAATTAAAGGGACTAAACCCGTTAAACCCGACAGACCACATAGACCATTATTGAAATTAACTCTAAATAAGCAAAGTTTGATCATAAACCAAAATCTGAGTCTGCAAGATTTAAACACCAAACATTATTTAATACCAGGTCCAAAAGATCAAAACTTATGTAAATGAATATAAGTATCTAAATGCATAACCTATAAGGTCTAGCTAGCTCTAGTTACACATCCCCGTTAACCCTGATTGCTTAGTACGCAAATGTAAATAACAAATAATAATAGCATAATATATAAGACTGAAGAGAGATATAAAAAGAGATCATAATGATAATTTACCACCTCAACATCAGAGTAATCAAAGAAATATAAGGCCGAAGCAAAAAAGGGTTTGAGATATTTATACCGAGTATCCTACATCATATCATATTAAGTGAACTCCCATGTGCTAAAATCATAACGTGTTACAAATCATAGTGATACACTGGTAACGACTCGCGACTCTAATGCATCTAAAATCGAAGGAAGGTGTGTACAATGGCGGAGCTTGAGCATCATGATTGGGGGAGCAAAATTTTCAAAAACAAAATGAAACATTCTTTTATAAAAGACAAAAACGCATGAGAAACAAAAATAGTAAACCATCGATAATTTTGACAGATTAATTTCAATTGACAACTATTTTTTGAACTCTTGAAAGCTTTATACATTCACATTTGACTTTATCTCATTAGCCATGCACGTTATAAAGAAGAAAAAAAAATAGCAAACCATATAAGATGAGATTAAGTGAAAAAAAGGCAACCATGCACGTTTCTTTTATTTTTAATTTGACTTTATCTCATTAGCCATGCATTAGTGCCAAGTTTTTAGGATGCACATGATGTAAAATACTTTTATAAATCTTTATATCCATATATAAATTGCTAATTGTGAGCAAAGATTTAGGGGGGCCAGCACCCCTTCTAGCCCTTGAGATCCTCTGCCAATGGGTGTGTATGGCACTACTCTATTCGACCGCATGATCATATCATAAACATATCATATTTTAACTTAGCCTATGATGCATCCATACGCCTACCCAAACAATCAAAAGGCTCCACGCATGAGCATATAATATCAAAAGACTCTCCTATGAGCAAATACTATCGTATCATATCAAAAGGCTCTCCCACCAGCAAATAATAAGGAGGAGATGCCGTGAACTAATCACACCGTCAAGGTTGGGGTCAAGCCATTGGTGTCACAATGACAAGTTTGTGGTACCTTCACATATAGTTCCTCGGTAATTCTAACTCATGTCCACATATTTAAGGTTCTAGGGTAGCCCGAGTGAACATATAAACTACCAAACAAGGATTATAGATTATGCTCACCACGCATATGAGTCCTATGACAAAAAGGAATCACACGACGCTCATTTTTAAGTGATATCAAACCATTTTTAGTTAAAAAAATCATCAATCAAGTCAACCATCAAATCATTTTCACAAAAATCATCATTTATCACGTTTTCGCCTAGTATCATCAAATATGTTTTCAAAAAGATTTTCACAATTTATCAATCATCATAGAATGTGTCGTTCAACTAAGCGGATCATATAAGATAACAATGTCAAAAGGGATATACGAGTATCGAAAGAATTTCAAACATAATTTTATCGTTTGAAAGAGAAAGAGAGGACGAACAACAGTTTAAACATAATCAACAAACAAAAGAACACCTATAGGGAGACATCGGTACAAACACACGTTACAAATAAAAAAGAACAAACGTAAAGAATAATTCGTACCTAAAAGCGTGTCTAAAGATACCTAAAGGCCACAAGATCCATCAAATTCTTCAACAAAGTCTGTATGGAACAACTTATCTTAAGTGTCCATGAGGTTTCATATTTTCCAACAGCAAGTCTTCATGCAAAATTAATTTTGTAAACAAAATTTTAAGTTCTCCTAAAAGTCAGATTATATAAACTAGGACTTAGCGTTTAGGATTTAATTTTTAATCGAAAACCCGGCGGATGTTATGTAACTACAACTTCTAAGATACGATGCGTAACTCATATACAAAAAATCAGTAACTCGTTTATATATTAACAAAGTTTTAAGTTTTAACTATGTAATCACCAATGGAGATTTTTTTTTTTTTTTTTATCATCACAAACTAAATGTTGGACTAACAAATCTATAATACTTTAAACTCCCATATGATTCATATTATGGCTAAAGATTTTAGCTCTAACAAAACCCAAAACCAATATCGAACACGAGTACGAACACAATTTAGAACTTGAGCGCTGTGCTTCTATGCTCTCGGTGCTATGGTCTCAACTAAGATTCTGAATCTTGCTCTCGTTTTGATATTTCATTTAATTTTGATATTGATATGTTTAATTGTTACTGACGAACTAACTGAAAGGGTAATGGGTTAATAAAATGATCATGGGACGATATTTCGGGGTTTTGGACGTGATTTTTGACCCAACATTTTGCATGCTATCCAACCAAATCAACCACCTATTTTACCAAACAGAGAGTTTTGGTTAAAATTTTACTTGCAATAAAAATAGACCCCGAGTGATGAACAATTCAAGACCACAAGCACTTACAAGTGGGCACCACCTGAAACAAAGATCATAGTGATGGATACTACTATCTCATTGGCTAGAATCCTATCCAACACTTCCTTATGCAGATTTCACTTATCCTACTTGGCTCCATTCACATCACTCTTTTGATTTCAAGCCCACCCATATAACATACCTTTCAGACACCTCTATTTTCATATTCAACATCAACAAAAAAAACATACTTACAGCAGCAACACCACATCTTTAAGTAGAGAGCAACAATGGCAGCTGCTACATCTGCCGCGGTGTTGAACGGGCTTGGATCACCTTTCTTGAGTGGCGGCAAGAGGAGCCACACCTTGGCTGCACCAATTGGTGCCAGCATTGGTGGTGCTGTTTCGGCCCCTAGACGCCTTGTGATTGTTGCTGCTGTTGCTGCTAAGAAATCATGGATCCCTGCTGTTAAAGGTGGTGGCAATTTGCTTGACCCTGAGTGGCTCGATGGCTCGTAAGTTTTATTGCATGAAATACAAACAAACATTTTTTCTTTACAACCGTTATTACAAAGACTAAAACGAGACAAATGAATAAAAACCCTATTATATTACTTTTAATGTCTCAATGAATTTATAATCATAACCCATTGGTAACAGGCTACCAGGTGACTTTGGGTTCGATCCATTGGGACTAGGAAAGGATCCAGCATTCCTTAAATGGTACAGAGAAGCCGAGCTCATTCACGGACGGTGGGCCATGGCTGCAGTCCTAGGTATATTTGTGGGCCAGGCATGGAGCGGCATTCCATGGTTCGAAGCTGGAGCTGACCCAGGTGCCATTGCTCCATTCTCCTTCGGTAGTCTTTTGGGCACACAACTACTTCTCATGGGATGGGTCGAAAGCAAGAGATGGGTCGATTTCTTCAACCCAGAATCACAATCAGTTGAGTGGGCCACCCCATGGTCCAAAACTGCTGAGAATTTCACCAACTACACCGGTGAACAAGGATACCCGGGTGGTAAATTCTTTGACCCCTTGAGCTTTGCGGGTTCCATTGAAAATGGAGTTTACATCCCTGATACGGATAAGCTAGATAGACTGAAGTTGGCTGAGATTAAGCATGCAAGACTTGCTATGGTTGCTATGTTAATTTTCTACTTTGAGGCTGGGCAAGGTAAAACACCACTAGGAGCTCTTGGTTTGTAAAGGAATTAAAGGATTGTCTTGTCAAGCTTTAATGTAATAATGTAATATGTATATTATCTAGAGAATGAATCAATCACTTCAAATTTTCCTATTTTCACGCAAACTTATAATATGTGGCAATTTTGACTCATTTACTTATGAACAGGTCAATTGGGGTTTTGTGAGCGGGTATAACAAGATGAAGGTCTCCAAGGTCTAATTTAGTGCATACAACTATATTATTATATTCAACCATTTAGATTAGTATTATAAAAAAATATGTTTTTGTAATCCTAACTATAATTTAAAAAAAATTGAAAATGCACTGGGTGCTTGTGAGTCAACATGGCCTGTCGCGTTCAAACTGTTGGACAAGTAATGTCTTTTACGCTAAAACATATGTATGTACGTATTGTAAATATGGGTCAAATAAAAGTCCATATGTTTTACTGGCCTGGGCCATAGGCCAACAAACCCATTAGGTAAAGGGTTGTTAAACGTTTAGAATGAAAGGGTACAATGTTTCATTGAAACCGGTTTTAAACCGTTGTAACCCTTTGTAGAAGTCGTGTCTATTTGTAATCTATATATACCTTGTATCTAACATATCAGACGGTTAATCCATTATGTTCAGTAAATAATATATTGTTTTTGTGTTTATCTATGTCGTATATTTATCCTATCATTCATATACACACTGTTATATTCATACACTCGTACTGCATCCAAACTCAAACATAACAATGGTGAATCATAATGATCTTTTGGAATCGAATTGGTTTCACAATACACCTAGTTTCAGAGCACACGGTCTAAGACTTGGGGGAAGCCAATTCGTAAACGAATGCAGATGGGTTTTATGAAGAGATATATGCATAGAGAAATCATGGCAAACACACTGCCATGGAGCAATCAAAGAAGACGCTTGTCAATTGAATGCAAGGAGATGTTGAGGCAAAAGATAAAAGAAATTGAAGCATTCAATTCCTCGAAATTCACTGCAGCAATTAAGAAACAAGAAGAAGGGAGTACCAATACACCCAAGAAAAAGAAATCCCCGTTTCTTCATTTGTAGAAAGCGAGGCCACGTGTTTTGGAAGTGTCCAAATAAGAAAAAGAAAAACAGTGTCGAAGTCCCAACCGAAGATAACAAATTAAGGGAACCTACTTTGGTGCGCAACGAAGAAAGCTTGAAATACACTGAAAAAGTTCATGTTATAACCGACTATATGATCGAAGGGACAGATTCTTCGAATTGGGATAGTATTTGGTACGTAATTCGTACGTATAAGAAACATATGTGTCCAACCAAATCGTTTTTCAAAAGATTGAAGACTCATTTCGGGGTTGAAGGAACCAAACATGAAGAGAAATTTGTTTTCTCTCATGGCTTTGGAGAAGCGAAGGTGGAAACAAATGAAAAGAAATTGGTGATTCCTTGTGTGTTATACACACCAGAAATAACACTAAATGTGTTAAGTATCGATCAGTTAATGGATAAGGGTTTCATTGTTAATTTTTGGCACAACAAGTGTAGCGTTTCTTATATATTTGAAGATGAAAAGGAAGGTTGTGATGGTGAAACTGATGGTGCAACATCAAAAGTAAAGCACTGCTGTGATGTTGAAACAGATAGCATGGTTGCAAAATAAAACAAGTATCTTGAAGAATACTTTGATTCGATAGATCTTAAAGATGCATGCCCACTGATCAAGGGTTTAGAGGAACTTAATTGGGACACGAATGAAGTGCAAGATTACTTGGATGAAGATTATATAAGCGTGAATGGAACCTTGTATGCTATTAAGGTAAACTCATTCCAAAGGTTCATATCGTTTCTTGATTTAATTAAAAACGATAGCATTGTGTATGAGAATTGGGAAGTACTTAGAAAGAGGTTTAAAGATATGATTAAGTGGTTTTACTTACTATATCTAAAATGAGATGTGTTAGAACCGCTACCACTGATCATAAGGAATGTAGAGATCGATCTATTGGGTCATTACAAGATGATAGATTACATGGGTGGCTATCTAAGTGTTTTATTTGGGAATAAGTGGAAAGAAGTTGATGTGATACATGGATTAACCAAAGCATATGAAGAAGATTTGAAGAATTGTTATAAACGAACCATTGACATGGTCGAGTGTTACTATAATACAACTTTGAGGTCCGGGTTCAATGAAGAACCTGTGAAGTATGTGAAAACCAAGAAGGTTGAAGATGGCTATGATAAAGCCGAGAAAGAAACCCCACAAGAGTGTGATGGGTCCAGTAATGATAGTGGGCTAGGAATTGTAAGAAACACATTTAAAGGTTGTGAGAATTTTCACGGAAATGAAATGCGCTTTGGTGTAATCTTAGAAGGCAACAATAATAATATGGCTGTTGATCAAGGGGCTGATCAAGAAGATGGGGCGAGCACATCGGAGTGTGATGACTTCATGGTCATCACATAAGTTGAAGAAACCTGCTGGAAAAGAAGTTTGGCATCATGACATTTGGGGGGAACTGTTGGACAAGTAATGTCTTTTATGCCAAAACATATGTATGTACGTATCGTAAATATGGGTCAAATAAAAGTCCATCTGTTTTACAGGTTTGGGCCATAGGCCAACAAACCCATTAGGTAAAATATGGCAGTTATTTTAGGTTGTTAAACGTTTAGAATGAAAGGGTACAATGTTTCATTGAAACTGGTTTTAAACAGTTGTAACCCTTTGTAGAAGTCGTGTCTATTTGTAATCTATATATACATTATATCTAACATATCAGACGGTTAATCCATTCTGTTCAGTAAATAATATCTTGTTTATGTGTTTATCTATTTCGTATATTTATCCTATCATTCAAATACTTCAAAAAAACATTCAACGTACTTAAAGATTCAGCATTCGTTACATCACTTTTTCTATTACATTTGTCTAACCAATGTCTAAAGTGGGTGCAACATGAGTTTTATTCAATGTCCTAGTGTGTTCTTCTACTTCAGAGGTCTTTATTGTTCTTCTCTTATGTTGCAACTTCCTATTCTTCATACTGTTATATTCATACACTCGTATTGTATCCAAACTCAAACATAACAATGGTGAATCATAATGATCTTTTGGAATAGAATTGGTTTCACAATACACCTGTGAAACCTAAACCAAACATGTTTTGACCCGTTGTCTCTCCCCCATCATTCCGCCTCTAAAAGTTAAACGGGAAAATACTAAGAACCTGACAACTGAATTTAAGAAAAGAACAAGCTCATTCAAAATTTCCCAATATGATTCAGTTACGAATTAGGATTACTACTCTTTATCTAAATGGTTAAAAAGTAGAAAAGATGCAACACTTAAGCTAGCGCACATAACTAACAGCCAATATTTTTACTCACTACTACCCATTGCCGTTAAGAATTCACCTTCACACACGACCTCACCTCCAACATATGCTTTTCATTCCATCTTTGCAATTCCAAAGATTTTTTGGATTTTAAAGAGTGGCATTCTCATTACCAAGTGTCTCCACCGACCTCTGGCTTTCTGACCCTCACCTTGTCAATTCCTGCAAAGAAGAAATTGTCACATGAGCCACCCATTTCGGGATACACCATTACAAAACCAACAACTTGGGTCGTTGCCTGAATTTTAAAAGAATACATCCAAATCAAATTAGAAGGGTAATGGCCACTGCTCGGTTTCAAATAATGTGCCGTTCAGGTCCTGCACGTTTCTATAACCCTAAATTTTTAGGGTTTTATGCGTTAACTGAAGTTTAGACTCTACTTGTACTTCTCGATCTGGTTTGCTCATGCATGGTGTGATGATGAAATCAAGGTTTCTGGATTCGGGAGGAAGAGGTGAAAAGATAAAAATGAAAAAAAGGTAATGATTCGTTTGAGTCTAGTTTGGATTCTGGAACAAGTAAAACTATTTTCGATTCTACTTTTCCTTAATTGAGTGAATTGGCTTCCAAAGTGTGTAATAACGATGCAAAGTTGTTGGGGGATGATGGCAAGCCACTCAAACCTAGGAGAGGTAACCAAGTTGAAGCTAACACATGTAATGTTAGTGCTAATGCTTCAGAGATCACTGTTGTTATTTTTGCACAGGTTGTTTGTGGGTTTCCAGGATCGAAATAATCAAACTTTATCATGCCACCCATCATACAGAATCAATAAAAATGAACAAGAGAGATTGGGGTGAACCCTTTATAATCTGATATTAAAATCTAATGGGTTACATTTTTGTGTTTACAAATACGTGTATATATACTAAACTAAACGGTGTGTTTGAAGGGATGTGATGGTTCGCATGAAACAAGGGTTGTGTCCCTTCAATGTTAACTACCTATAACTAACTAATAACTAACTTTCTAACTGTTTGTAACCGACTTAACTAATTGTTATTACAGCCCTGTATCTGAATTTGCTACAACAAAACAGAAACTAGTTGATATTAATTCTTAACAAAGATTAATTGGATTATGATTTCTAACATATTACCCCTAATCTAATTAATATTTGTTTCTTCTTCAATCTTCTTGTTCCTTGATGCCTTCTTCAATCTTTCTTTTAATCTTGATGTCTTCAATCATTTGGTGTTGTCACTGATCTTCATGATCATTTCTGTGACTTCAAGGCAAGTAAACCCCTTTGCCTTCTTCCTACACCCTTTCTGTGCTATAATAGCACTTGAGTACATCTTCATCTCGGTTAAATACACAACCATTGTAACAAAAATGCAAACTGTGTAGTTTATTCTGGTTTTATTCCTTCTTTCAATTGGCATTGATGGCAGATTCTTGAATGACAATTGTAACATGATTTGGAATGTTGTTTGATCCTATGAAGCTCTGATACCACTTTTGCACAGGTTGTTTGTGGGTTTTCAGGATCAAAATAATCAAACATTATCATGCCATCATCATATAGAATCAATAAAAACGAACAAGAGAGATTGGGGTAAACGCTTTATAATTTTATATTAATATCTAATGGGTTACATTTCTGTGTTTACAAATACGTGTATATATACTAAACTAGACGGTGTGTTTGAAGGGATGTGATGGTTCACATGAACCAAGGGTTGTGTCCCTTAAATGTTAACTACCTATAACTAACTAATAACTAACTTTCTAACTGTTTCTAACCGACTTAACTAATTGATATTACAACCATGTATCTGAATTTGCTACAGCAAAACAGAAATTAATTGATATTAATTCTTAACATAGATTAATTGGATTATGATTTCTAACTGTTATGCCAAGTGTGCAAGTCAATTTGGAACCAACTGTCGGGGCACAACCTAATTATACTAATGCTAATAAGTCGATTAGTGATGCTTCTCTTGGGGGTACACATTGTGATGTTGTATGTGTTCAGTTTCAATCAGCAAACTTGAGAGGTGATGAACATGTTGTAACAAAAGATTCTACACACGAAGTGGAGTCCTTTGATGTTGCATCTCCTGGTGATACATTTAAAACGAATAGGGATAAATAGGTCGTTAGTGATCCATGGAAGGTTACTACGGTTCAATCAATTACACATGATACTGGTTCAACACAAGCTGATTATATTTCAGTTCCCACTAAAATAAAGGCAATACCCAATGAGATTCATAAATCTGGTACGAATGAAGAGGTTAATACTTCTAATGATCAGACTCAAGCTGGTAGTGATCAGACTCAAACGACTGATAGTCCTCCTAGTATCATGATGATGCAGGTTTTACTGACCAGGTTTTAATATTTATAAGTTCTCGTTATACCTATGGTCTACCATAATGCACTAACGGGCAGTGTACCCGGTCGTGTGTAGTGTAGTATTCGGTAAAACCGAGGTCATCCCAAGAGCTATGTGTGCGGATTTAAACAAAGTCTAGGTGTCAAAGATTTTAATAGATTTTAAGATGGAAATGATTAACTACTAAAACAAGAAAATAAAGAAATCAAATAGAGGCAAGGGTTGTGATCAATAGGGAAGAAGTGTGCTAACCTAGTTATTTATCCTATCAAGCTAAGTTCATGTTTAATTACTTCCAATTACTTCAAGTGGGGTCAAAGTCGCTAGGACAACATTTGGTCGGTTGTCCAAACCTATCAACAAAGGGTTCCACCGGAGCGTCGGTGACCCGTCAAAAGTCGATTGTTCTTAGTCCCTAGCTAAGTCATTAAGTACCGTGCATGTAAGATTTGTAACAATTGAGTGCCCGCGCTAGCATCTTAAACACTCATCCACGATTTCTTAACTTCATCCAAACGGTAGGTGATCGGTTGGTCAAATCGCACAGCGAAGAAGGGTCGTCAGTTGGTCATATCTTACCCTTCCCACTCAGTCTACCTACTTAGGGTCAGTTGGTCATATCTCCTAAGTAACTAGCCACTACCGCCATTTAAAACTACCGAAACAAGCGTAGCTACCAACAAACAATGCATGCATACACAAGAAATAATTATGCGAAAGCAATGTAAACATAAACAAAGCAATTAAGGAATCATAACTAGGCTAGCACCAGAGGTACTTAGCCGCTCATATTAACTAAACCAATCGATTCAATGTCTAACATTATGAAATACATGAACTGAAAGTAAAGAAAAGATAAAATGCTAATGCTTATCGTAGGGGAGTGATTTCTCCCTTCGAGATGGCTCTGTATGCTCCCTAAGATCTTCCTTCAACCTTCTACTCATGTTCACTGATGTTGTGTGTGAAATGGGATGATTAGAAATGCTGGAAATCGAGTGGTATTTATAGGCCATATCTGGTTACGGCGTAACTTAAGTTGAGAGTTACGCCGTAACACCATTATCTTCGTAATTTGCACTAAAAATGCTAGTTACGGCTTAACATCTGGAAGGAGTTACGCCGTATCTTCAATAAATCCTTGTTACGCCATAATTGAGACAATAGTTACGGCGTAGCTTTCAGTGGCGTGGAGCCTCATTTGACCTAGTTAGTTACATCGTAATCTTTGGAAGGAGTTACGCCGTAATCTTCAGTTGAGTTGGTTTTCTGAGCCATACTTCTGTTACGGCGTAATGTGAGAGGGGAGTTACGCCGTAACATCTTCAAAATGAGCATACTATGATATATCTTTAATAAACTCTCCACATCCGCGTCTGTTTAGCTCCAATGCTCGTAATTTACCTGAAAGTGAAATATGGAGGAAAACAAGCGTAAATCCATATAAATGATGTAAAGTACGAGCATTATCGGGGGACTTAATATTCAGGACTATTTGATGTTATCAAATATCCCCCCACTTGAACTCTACTTGCCCTCAAGTAGACCTTATTAGATAGATTCCTAAAAAGATATCTCCCATTAACTGGAAAATATAAGCTTACAAATCCCTTATGCTAGAATAAAACAAAGCCGAACACCTCATGAAATGGAACAAAACACTCAAATCTCTCAACTATTCTAAGTGTCAATTTCGGGGTGATCACTCATTGCACAGTCATAGCATGTATTCTATCATAAGCTTGGCGGTTACACAAATCTCCACCACTAGAGTTAAGGACTAAACAATTCTCGAAGGCACAATATGGTTAGACACGACAAAGGTTAAGGGTGATTTGACATTACTAACATGTCATGGCGAAGTGGACAAAATCAATGATATATGACCAAATCCATGGCCAAGACACCAAAGATTGCTCGCTGCATCACCTAGACACGCTTCATGACTAAGGGTAGGATAAGACATGGGATAAAATTGGTGTAAAATAAAATCAAGCAGATAGTCTAAATCTATAACCAAGTCATCACCACTTATCGTTCACCCAAAATTCAAGTTTCGAAGTTAAGAAACCGGATCATAATATTACCAGGTAGATGTGCCATTAGAGGACGTCATGACACTTCCAACTTGATTCTTCAAATGTGACCGATGTGGACTCCTCGATACTAAATCTTTAGTAAGCTCATAACAATAGTGCTTATAACATCGCACTTTACAATCAAATGAATAACAATAACTATATATATATATATATATATATATATATATATATATATATATATATATATATATATATATATATATATATATATATTCGAATCACATTTTTTTTCAACATAACTTAATAACTAAACATAACATCCCCACACTTGAGATGAACAATAGAATTTGGGGGGTCTTCAATGATCTTTAAGGATATGTCGTCGACGAAAGCGTGATTCCCGAACCTTTCCACTTGAACTTTGAACTTAGCCAAATAATGACTTCTCAATTACAAATAAAGACTACAGGGTAGGCTAAGGTGTAATGGTGTGTCGAAATAATATGTTGGGTGAACAAAATGAAAGGAATGACTTAGCAGGGTGTATCGAGGGGTATCTTGCACTAAAGGTGAGTGCAACAAAGGGTTTAACATGGGGGTCGAGAAGTCGAGGTGACTAATCGATAGACACACAATGGTAGGCTATTTGGGTGATGATCCTATAATACTGCCTTCTTAAATTGAAAAGTCCAAATCATCGAGCTAACTCAACATACCTCGTCTATGGTCTCGAAATGATGTAAAGGCCAAGTTCTAAAGTTTACAAGCTACCGGCACACTCATAATTTGGTGGATTTGAGGTAAAAATTAGGAAATGGATAAGGTTAATCTCACCATATAATATCAAGGGTTATAATGTGCTCGGCGAAGGTCTAATCTAGTTAGGTTAAGAAAAACATGTCCAAATTTTAAAAATGGCATAATTTTTCAAAATAAACTAGAAACCTAAGGGCAAAATAAAGTTCAAGAGACAATTCTACTCCCGTCCCCTCACTTGATGCAGGTTTTACTGACCAGGTTTTAATATTTTTAAGTTCTCTTTATACCTATGGTCTACCCTAATGCACTAACGGGTAGTGTACCCGGTCGTGTGTAGTGTAGTATTCGGTAAAACCGAGGTCGTCCCAAGAGCTATGTGTGCGGATTTAATCTAAGTCTAGGTGTCACATATTTTAATAGATTTTAAGGTGGAAATGATTAACTACTAAAACAAGAAAATAGAGAAATCAAATAGAGGCAAGGGTTGTGATCAATAGGGGAGAAGTGTGCTAACCTAGTTATTCATCCTATCAAGCTAAGTTCATGTTTAATTACTTCTAATTACTTCAAGTGGGGTCAAAGTTGCTAGGACATCATTTGATCGATTCGTCCTAACCTATCAACAAAGGGTTCCCTTTGGAGATGTCGGGTGACCCGTCGAAAGTCTAGTTGTTCTTAGTCCCTAAGCCAAGTCATTAAGTACCGCTACATGCAAGATTTGTAACAATGGCGCGGGCTAGCATCTTAAACACTCATCCTCGATTTCTTAAGTTCATTGATGCGTGCCAAGCGGTCAAGCTAAATCACTCAAGCACGCCACTTGTGAATGGCGGACCGTAACAAGCTTAAAGCGCCTAAGCACGAATGCAATGAAGATCCGGGAGTAAAGTGTTTCCCGGTCGTTATGTCCCGGTGAGCTATGCAATGGATTATCAAGCGTAAAGTGATCGAGAAATTTGAGCGAAAAAGGATTACGATATGATTATAACTACGGAAAAACCAACAAATTACAATGGCTTAAATGCAAATTAAAGGAAATTAAAAGATAAAAATATTAAATAAACGCTATCACTATTTGCAAAATGATGTTTTTGTTTTATGTTTTATAAAACTTAATTTAAAAACTACGTGACGTCTGAAATGAAAATGTAAAACTTACACAATATTAACCCTAAAAATATGAAAATGATATTTTACAAACCTAATGATATAAGAAAATTTTAAGAAAAGAAAACTATTTTTATAACTATTTATCTAATTATTATTAATTAAAACTATTTTTAAATATTAAATAATTACCCAAAATACAAGAAAATAGGAAATAAAGCTAGGAAAATAAAATTAAGACTTAGAAAAATCTAAAATATCAAAAGAGAATTTTCAAAACTATTTTGTATTTTTTCGATTATTTTCTATTTTTTATGAATATTAAACTATTAAAACTAATTAAATTTCTAAAATTACAAAATAAACTATGAAAATCTGGAAAATTACTTTTTTTACTTTTTATATTTATCTAAACCTAAGAAAAATGAAAATTATTTTTTGAACCTTTTACGAATTTTTGTATTAAAAGCTAATTAAAAATGCTTAAAACTAATTTAAATTAAGAAAAATAGCAAATCAACTAGGAAAAATCTGAAAATTTCAGGAAAACTCTAAAATAATATTAGGAATCTAAGAAAAATGGAAAAACAAGTGCTTATGTGGAGGAATTAGGAATTGATGTGCAAGTGCTTATTATTAAGCACTCCAAATAAGCCAAATGATCAAAATAAGATACCAACTGAGTACAGAAGTTTAATTATGCTAAATGTACTCTAATGCAACTAAAAACAACAAGTTTCAACCTATGGATATCAAGCTACCAAGATTTGATGTTGTGAGATTATAGGTTAAAACATATTTCAGTGACCTACTTTGGACATAAGCACAAGCCACATATTAAGCTAAAACTGAAAACTACAAATTGGAACCTATCCTAGACCTGGTTGAGATCAAGTGCACCAAAACTCAGACCTTGGGAAGCTCTTATGAGCTCTGTGCATAGGTGCACAGCGAGAAAACTCGATTGTTCTTTGAGCTTTTGGAGCGAGGCACTTATGACCTAAAAGACAAGCTGTTTAGAGCTTATAAAAAATTGGTAAAATTTTACAAAAATGGTGATAAGAAAGAGGACCAGTTGAAGTTTATGAAATGCCAAGTCTCACTTGATGTAGCTCAAAATTGAACTCATGAAAAATCCTTGCAACTGAGCTCAAAACAGGTTTTCTAGACTTTGACTTTTGAAGCAATATTGAAGAGTTTGACTTTATTGAACTTTGAATCCAATTTTATGATTGATATTGATGAAATATGATAGAACAAGCACAATTCAAGCAAGCTTAATGATTTCTAAACACAAAACAATGATTTGCAAATCCTTGATCACAACAGATTAGCAGTATGAGACAGATTAAAGGAAACTTGACTTTGGGTGTTTGCAGACCCCAGTTATTGACTCATATGAGCTCAACTGAGCTTAACAAACATAAAACAACAAGAAGCATACACTGAACAAGCCTTAATAATAGTAGAGACAGTAGATCCAAACACCCTTGATTCAACTGATAAGCAAACAAAAACTGATCTAAGGACTGAACAAGCATCAATTATGATCAAACTAACTCTAATTAACCTAAATACTACTATTTGAACAGGTTTGAGCTTGTTAATTCTACAAAGACAGATTATGCATAAGAACTTTAAAATGACTTACAAATTGTCCAAAGCCACTATGGCTTGCCAATATTGAAACCAGAACTGCTAACCTATCAAAACCAACCCAAATGACTATAAATCACCCCAAATCCATGCCTGCATCACCCATTGCCATTTCTGCTTCATTTTTACCCATGTTTGACTTTTATTGACCAAACTCCAAAATTGTTTAAAACTGCAATGTGAGCTTAGAGAAAGCTTTAACAAGCTTGAATTGAGCATGTTTGAACTAAGTAATAAGTTAAGAGAAGCTTGTACATATGATTTGGAACCGATAATTTCAACGATGGACATAAAGTGTGGAAATTGAACATTAACTTGAATTCAAACTTGAAATAAGTTGCAAGATGCTTAAATACTTTTGTTTGATACACATAAGCTGGAAATTACACTTGAAAACTACTTAAGACATTATAAACTAGAAATCGACATACATTGTAAAATTTAAAGCTAAGTAATCTTCCTTGCTTCTTCTTGGCTTTTTATACACCCAATGTCCTTCTCTCTCTACTACGAGTGGATCCCATCAAAGATATTGACCATTGGATGTACAAAAGTGATTTTGGCCGTTTGAGGTTTTGGCGCCAAAACCATTTTAACGATTTGGCTTGAGTGAGATTTTGGAGAAGGCATTTAATGCACCCCTTGGCTTGTTGTGTTTGGAGGGGGGGTAGAGTAGGGATATGATGGAGGAGTGTTATCAGAGGGTGTTGCAGGTTTGTGATGATGGTGGCTTGGTGTACCCGTGAGGGAGAGGGAAAAGGGGCAGTCAAACTTGTTTGACTGGGATTTAATAATAGGGAAGGGTCCAAAATGCAATTGGCAGGGGTCAAATGGGTTAGGCAGGGGTCCAAAATAGGTTTGTGACAAGTCCAAGTTAGAATTAATACAAGGACTTAATTTGTAATTTCTGAAACTGTAGGGACCTAGGCTGCCAATATCTCAAAGTTGCTCCAAGGACTGAAATTGACAAGTGTTAATATTACAAGGACCAAAGTTGCCATTTTCAAATTTTCCAGGGGCCATTTCTGCCAATTTTCAAAGTTGAAGGACCATTCTTGTAATTTTCTCAAACTTTTGACATTTTTCACCAAAGGACTAAATTTGACAAGTTATGATTTTAAAAGGACCTTTGGTGATTTTTCTTTTGAAATTTTGACTCAGGGACTATTTTTGACAATTTTTGAAACTTGGGGATGAAAGCGCCAATTATGCAAACTTTGCTCATTTTCATCGATTTTAAACATTTTGCATCCGAAACATATAAAATGCAATTTTGGAATATTTTCGATATTTTGATGCATTTATGAGCATTTTAAGCGTTTTGCGATTCGGATTGACTAAAAATGATGAGTATTTATACACTCATCAATCCCACACTAAACTATTGCTAGTCCCTAGCAATCTTTTGAGAAAAACTTAATGGATTTGAATCTCTTTACCAAAAGCCATTACTTACGAGTAGCCAAATGTTTGATTCAAGTAAGAACCATGGTACACCGATAACCATGTGATTTTGAGCAAACCACCGACTTTCAACGGTTTGATTTGTCTTTACGAGCCGTTTGCTTCGGACTAGCCAACTCTTAGATAAATTATCAATATTATCTTTGGTGAGTCGATTACCAATTATGGTTTTCCACGCCTTTACCACAAGCCATAAACTTGCGGGCTAGCCAACTCTTCACTTTTTAGGATATGGTGGTGAATACCATACAATTTTGGGCAAATTGCAAGCCGTAAACGGATTTGAGATATCTTTACCAAGAGCCGTTTGCTCTGGATTAGCCAATCCTTTTGTTTATTAGACAAGGCGGATGATAACCAAATGAGAAAGTGTAAAACACTTACTCCAAAAAAATTTTGGCCAAAGCGGGAATTGGTATAATTATATGATAAAATTAGTGAGAATTCCCCACTTAGAAATGAATATTGCCCTCAATATTCAAAGTGCAGCGGTTATGCGAAACAAGGAACGTAAAGGGAAATACTACGGCCATTATTTAGAAAGAAGATTTTTTTTTTTTTTTTTTTTTTTTTGAGAAGACTTATATACAAAACATGTGGGGCAACCCCCACACTAGGGTGGTAGAAAGTAGAAAGAAGAAGCTAACTGTCAAGTTTTATCACACAAGCTAGCTACTTGTGAATGGCTAACCGTAACAAACTTGACACTCGAAATATGGGTGAAAACCCATATGGCATGCTCTTGTTTTTGATTACCAGTCGCTAGCTTGACTCGACCCGTATTCATTTGTTCATGGGGAAAGTAGCGTGGAAAACCAATCTCAATCGGACTTTCGTTCACAATGTTGATAAACATATGAACATCGAAAGTTCCACACCGATGAGATATAACCGCGGTATTGTTAATAGTAGAAACTATAAGGGATGATACAGGGTCAAAGATGGTGTCCTCATTCCGAAAGAAAGGGAAAGAGCAACCACACCATCGTGAAGAATGGAATAAAGATGTACATGAGAATGCAAGTCCATTCCTCGTGAGAGAGAAGCAAATCACCGGTTTGAAATCTTTAAGCTTAAACTTGAAGCTTAGATGGTGATTGTCAAGAAGATGTCCGGGAGGAGGGTGGAAAGCGGTTCTTCAATCAACAGACTTTCCGGAAAAGAATGTCTCCTCGGATCAAAGTAAGTGTTATCAATTCCGTTGGAATTGACTCATCACTAAGAAATGCATCGACTTCATTCCAAAGTTGTCATCTTCCTCATCGGAGTGAGAGAAGGGATGGAAGAGTCGGAATAAGACTAGAAGATGATGGATTCTTTTGAGCAATTCATCAATGGGAAAAATGTCTCCCATTGGATCACAATCATCATCCAATTCGGATGAAGCGAAGAGAGTTTGGTTTCATCCTCGAGTTAACAATCTCGATCGACAAAGCGATTCGGAGGTGGGACAAGTGGTGTGCTCTTAGAGCTAGCAGTTTCCACCACTTCCGATGAAGTCTCGATTCTAGATCATCATCATCATCAAGAACACTCTTGACTTCCACAGTGCAGCTTTCAAACCATTTGTTTGAACCGGGGTGATTTTCAAAGCTTTAAGCTCAAGACGTTTTGAAAACTCCTCTTAACCGTGAAGTTTGAGAGTGTTGTATTGAATCTTCGGATCTTTGATCAAAGGTGGCAACACTGTTTGTCGAGAGGTTTGGAGTTCGGTTGATATTCAATGTGAGCTCTTCGTTGTCAACCCGTATGGTCAACTCTTGACAAACACATCAATCGAGCACGACTCGTTCTTAAAAAGCTCTCCCAAGATGAGGGAACTCTAGGATCCGCATCGAAGTCTACTACAACAAAGTCGGTAGGAAAGTGAAACTTTCCCACTTTCATCACGACATCCTCGGCTATCCCAGTGGACGAGTTACAGTGCAGTCCGCTAGCTCGAGTGTCATACGAGTGGATGAAAGTTCGGGAAGAGATTTCTTCCATCGAGAGTGGCATGAGGTTAATGCTAGCGCCAAGATCGGCCAAGGCGGAGCATTGAAACATCCCAAGAAATCACAGGATTAAAAACACGCGGGTCTTCAAGCTTTTCGGAAGCTTATTAAGAATGGTGCGAGCATTGCTCATTTAGAGGTTTTAGCCATCTCGATAGCTTATCTTTGTTGGTGAGTAAGCCTTTAGCGTGGATGCAAATTTAGGCATTAGAACGAGCATCAACGAAGCTTATATCAAAGTGAAGCTTATTGAAGATTTGGAAAAAATTTCCATTTGCTCTTTGTTTTGTCTTTGAGCTTCTCATCATTCATTCTTGATGGGTAAGGAAGGCGATTAGACTTTTGAGCGGGATGGAAGTGTTTTCGGCTCAAGATTTTCTTGAACATCGGGTTCGGACTTAAAAGCTTGGACTACGAAGGTGGGACGTGTCTTGATACTTTGTGGGCTTGAATAATGCACCTTATCCGTTGTTTCCTTGGTAACTTGACTCAATGCCACAGGAGGAGGGGCATAGGAGTCGAAGGTCCATTGTCGTCTTACCACTACAGTGGTGACGGCTTTCAACTCGGCATTGGGATTGGGAATAGTATTGCTTGGGAGTCCTCCGGAAGATGATGAAGCTTTGTTCATATTCATGTTCATGAAGCGCTCATCATATTCTTTAACTCATTTGTCTGCCGAGACATTGTGGTATCAATTTCCTTTTAAGCTCAACTCTCATGTTATTGATCCGAGTTTGCATTGAGCGTATGCTTGACTCGGTAATTTTCATGAAGTCATTTGGCATGGGAGCTTGAGGAGATTGTTGATAACTTTGATGATTTGGAGCTTGATATGGTTGAGGTTGGTTGAAATTGTTCCGGTTTGATTGAAATTTTGAGAGTTATTGAAATTTTGTCCTTGATTGAACAAAGCGATTTTGATTGCCATGGTTTTGCAGGAGGAAAACCGGTGGTGTCATACCGCTAGGTGCAGTAGTGAGGATCACCGTGGTCGGTATTGATTGTGGTTTACGAAGCTACGGGAGCTTGGTAAAGGAAGCATCGGTTGCTTGACAATCATAATCGCATGTGGACCACTACAAGTTTCACACACCTTGTTCTGGCTTTGGTGGTTCGAGCTTATGAATTTCGCTTTTGATTTCCTTAACATCCTTAATCATACAACGGATGGCATCCGTTAGAGCATTATCGAGCTGCTAACTCGGAAGAGTTCTTGGATGAAGAAGCGGGAGGATAGGAGTATTGACTTTGTTGCGATAAATAGGAACTTTTGATTTTGCGCAAATCTCAATCACATCTTTAGGTCTACGATTCAAGATATTGCGCTATGCTGCATTCAAGGAATCTTGATCGTTACCATTCAACCCATTGTAAAAGATATTGACTTGTTGAAGCTCAGTGAATTCATGATGGGGCATTTCGAGAGATCTTTGAATCTCTCCATGCCTCTCCAAAGTTTTCATCGAAATTTTGACGAAATCCGAAATTTCATTTTAAGATTAGTCGTCTTTGATGGAGGAAAGAAATAATTCACAAACTTTTGAACAAGATCCTCCCAAGTTTCGATAGAGCGAGGGGTTCTTTTTCACCAAATCCGGTGTCCTCAGTGAGAATGGGAAAAGCATCAACTTGATGACTTTTGTGGTACATCCTTGAAATTGATAGTTGAGGTCAACTTGTTAAACCAACGGATGTGTGCATACGGGTCTTCTCGGTCAAACCCGTGGAATTGATTTGTAGACACAAGTTGGATCAAATGTGTCTTCAATTCAAAGTGATCGAGTTGATTCTTGGTAGAATGATGGCATCTCCATAACCCTCGGTGGGTGCTTGGAGCATTTCCGCCATAGTGCGTTAAGTCGCCATATTGTTGATTGAAATAGTACGAATCTCGGGTTCGACTATTTGGGCGACACGTCTACGAGCGTCTTCTAGGAATTTCGCTAGATCACGCAAAGGACTCAATGATCTAGAAGAACGAGTGCGCATGCACTAGAGTTAACTCTAAGGGACCTCGAGTTAAGGAGAGAAATGGAATTATGAAAATATTTCGGATGAGAATGAGAATTATGAAGGCGTTTTATAAAAATCGGGTGAGAGGAATCTTTATGGGTTTTACGGTTCGAAGCGTAGATATCACAACAAAATCAATTAACACAAAATCGAGGCAAAACAACGATGAACTTTACCAATAATCACAAGATGAATGGCTTCTTTGAAAAAGGTACACCAATCACAAGGACACAAAGGCAAGTTTTATATCTTTGGTTCGGGAACTTATTATGGTCGCACCCCAGTTAGGTAGTGCCTTTGCCTTGGTTTTCGGTGGTAATCTTTTAAGTTGTTTATTATTAAAGAAAGCGACAAATCTTTTGTATTTTTATATTTGATACGTATATAGAAACAAAAGGAAAAATATTTTGTGTTTTATCGTTTTTAGTCTGTTTTTGGGTTTTGGATTTTTATAAGAAAATATGGATATATATATATAGATATGGATGATATGAACAAAGAGTGAGTATTCAAACAACTAATCGCTACGGAAGATAATCGACTGACTCCCGGCGCAAGCGCTAAAAATTTGATGCGTGCAAACAGTCAAGCTAAATCACTCAAGCTCGCCACTTGTGAATGGCGGACCGTAACAAGCTTAAAGCGCCTAAGCACGAATGCAATGAAGATCTCGGGAGTAAAGTGTTTCCCCGGGTCGTTATGTCCCAGCGAGCTATGCAATGGATTATCAAACGTAAAGTGATCGAGAAATTTGAACGAAAAAGGGATTCTGATATGATTATAACTACAGAAAAAGCCAACAAATTACAATGGCTTAAATGAAAATTAAAGGAAATTAAAAAGATAAAAAATATTAAATAAACGCTATCACTATTTGCAAAATGATGTTTTTGTTTTTATGTTTTTATAAAACTTAATTTAAAAACTACGTGACGTACAAATGAAAATGTAAAACTTACACAATATTAACCCTAAAAATATGAAAATGATATTTTTACAAACCTAATGATATAAGAAAATTTTAAGAAAAAGAAAACTATTTTTATAACTATTTATCTAATTATTATTAATTAAAAACTATTTTTAAATATTAAATAATTACCCAAAATACAAGAAAATAGGAAATAAAGCTAGGAAAATAAAATTAAGACTTAGAAAATCTAAAATATCAAAAGAGAATTTTCAAAACTATTTTTGTATTTTTCGATTATTTTTCTATTTTTATGAATATTAAACTATTAAAAACTAATTAAATTACTAAAATTACAAAATAAACTATGAAAAATCTGGAAAATTACTTTTTTACTTTTATATTTATCTAAACCTAAGAAAATGAAAAATTATTTTTTGAACCTTTTCAATTTTTGTATTAAAAGCTAATTAAAAATGCTTAAAACTAATTTAAATTAAGAAAATAGCAAATCAACTAGGAAAAATCTGAAAATTTCAGGAAAACTCTAAAATAATATTAGGAATCTAAATGGAAAAACAAGTGCTTATGTGGAGGAATTAGAAGCGATGTGCAAGTGCTTATTATTAAGCACCCAAATAAGCCAAATGATCAAAATAAGATACCAACTGAGTACAGAAGTTTAATTATGCTAAATGTACTCTAATGCAACTAAAAACAACAAGTTTCAACCTATGGATATCAAGCTACCAAGATTTGATGTTGTGAGATTATTGGTTAAAACATATTTCAGTGACCTACTTTGGACATAAGCACAAGCCACATATTAAGCTAAAACTGAAAACTACAAATTGGAACCTATCCTAGACCTGGTTGAGATCAAGTGCACCAAAACTCAGACCTTGGGAAGCTCTTATGAGCCCTGTGCATAGGCTGCACAATCTGAGAAAACTCAGTTGTTGCTGAGCTTTTGGAGCAGGGCACTTATGACCTAAAAGACAAGCCTGTTTAGAGCTTATAAAAAATTGGTAAAATTTTACAAAAATGGTGATAAGAAAGAGGACCAGTTGAAGTTTATGAAATGCCAAGTCTCACTTGATGTAGCTCAAAATTGAACTCATGAAAAATCCTTGCAACTGAGCTCAAAACAGGTTTTCTAGACTTTGACTTTTGAAGCAATATTGAAGAGTTTGACTTTATTGAACTTTGAATCCAATTTTATGATTGATATTGATGAAATATGATAGAACAAGCACAATTCAAGCAAGCTTAATGATTTCTAAACACAAAACAATGATTTGCAAATCCTTGATCACAACAGATTAGCAGTATGAGACAGATTAAAGGAAACTTGACTTTGGGTGTTTGCGGACCCATTATTGACTCATATGAGCTCAATGAGCTTAACAAACATAAAACAACAAGAAGCATACATGAACAAGCCTTAATAATAGTAGAGACAAGAGATCCAAACACCCTTGATTCAACTGATAAGCAAACAAGAAACGATCTAAGGATTGAACAAGCATCAATTATGATCAAACTAACTCTAATTAACCTAAATACTACTATTTGAGCAGGTTTGAGCTTGTTAATTCTACAAAGATGATTATGCATAAGAACTTTAAAATGACTTACAAATTGTCCAAAGCCACTATGGCTTGCCAATATTGAAACCAGAACTGCTAACCTATCAAAACCAACCCAAATGACTATAAATCACCCCAAATCCATGCCTGCATCACCCATTGCCATTTCTGCTTCATTTTTACCCATGTTTGACTTTTATTGACCAAACTCCAAAATTGTTTAAAACTGCAATGTGAGCTTAGAGAAAGCTTTAACAAGCTTAATTGAGCATGTTTGAACTAAGTAATAAGTTAAGAGAAGCTTGTACATATGATTTGGAAACTGATAATTTCAACAGTGGACATAAAGTGTGGAAATTGAACATTAACTTGAATTCAAACTTGAAATAAGTTGCAAGATGCTTAAATACTTTTGTTTGATACACATAAACTGGAAATTACACTTGAAAACTACTTAAGACATTATAAACTAGAAATCGACATACATTGTAAAATTTAAAGCTAAGTAATCTTCCTTGTTGCTTCTTCTTGGCTTTTTATACACCCAAGCAGTTTCTCTCACTACTCTGAGTGGATCCCAGCAAAGATATTGACCATTGGATGTACAAAAGTGATTTTTGGCCGTTTGATCATTTTGGCGCCAAAACCATTTTTAACAGTTTGTGCTTGAGTGAGATTTTGGAGAAGGCATTTAATGCACCCCTTGGCTTGTTGTGTTTGGAGGGGGGGGTAGAGTAGGGATATGATGGAGGAGTGTTGCGAGGGTGTTGCGGGTTTGTGATGATGGTGGCTTGGGATTACCCGTGAGGAGAGGAAAAGGCGAGTCAAACTTGTTTGACTGGGATTTAATAATAGGGAAGGGTCCAAAATGCAATTGGCAGGGGTCAAATGGGTTAGGCAGGGGTCCAAAATAGGTTTGTGACAAGTCCAAGTTAGAATTAATACAAGGACTTAATTTGTAATTTCTGAAACTGTAGGGACCTAGGCTGCCAATATCTCAAAGTTGCTCCAAGGAATGAAATTGACAAGTGTTAATATTACAAGGACCAAAGTTGCCATTTTCAAATTTTCCAGGGGCCATTTTTGCCAATTTTCAAAGTTGAAGGACCATTCTTGTAATTTTCTCAAACTTTTGACATTTTTCACCAAAGGACTAAATTTGACAAGTTATGATTTTAAAAGGACCTTTGGTGATTTTTCTTTTGAAATTTTGACTCGTGGACTATTTTGACAATTTTGAAACTTGAGGACTCTAAAGCGCCAATTATGCAAACTTTGCTCATTTTTCATCGATTTTAAACATTTTGCATCGAAACATATAAAATGCAATTTTGGAATATTTTCAGATTTTGATGCATTTCGAGCATTTTAAGCGTTTTGCGATTCAGATTGACTAAAATGACGAGTATTTATACACTCATCATTCATCCATACGGTAGGTGATCAGTTGGTAAAATCACACAAGCGAAGAAGGGTCGTCAGTTGGTCATATCTTACCCTTCCCACTCAGTCTACCTACTTAGAGTCAGTTGGTCATATCTCCTAAGTAACTAGCCACTACCGCCATTCAAAACTAACGAAACAAGGGTAGCTACCAACAAACTATGCATGCATACTGATAAGGTTTTAAAATGTACCTTTTTGAGGGGTCGTTTAAGCTCTTATTTGATCACTTTTGTATCCGTTATTACTTAATATCGCTCCTTTTCAATTTTAGGTATCTTGAAGGCAAAATGCTAGAATGACACTTATTCGGACGAAAAGCGCGAATATCTGAAGAAAATGGCCAAAGTCAAGAATCGAGACACTCAGTCTGCTGCTGAATCGAAGGAGATCAAGCGCCAGAGTTACAAGTGACGCATCAGAACAACTAGTGACGCCGGACAACTTTTGTGACTACCAAGACCCAAATTGCTCATTTTGCCGACGGCTTCGTGTTTTAAAAGAGTAGGCGTCGCAACTCGACGGCCTAGATTTGATCCGCACGACGTCGAGATTGAAGGGACGCGCCACAAGCATAAGGTGACGCCATCGCAAGACTAACGTGGCCAAGAAGAAACCCTAATAACGGCGACCCGCGCGTCACAAATCAAAGAGTGACTCCGTCGCAGTTGTAATCTTATATATAGAATCCGAATTTTTTAGTTTTCAGTGTGTAGTCTTTTGGAGTAAAAACCTAAACCAAGCCAAGGCTGTCTTGTACAGTATTTTAGGGTTCCATGCCATATCTTACAACAAGATAAGTGTTTTACTTCATTAATTCAAGTATGTTTTCAATTAATTGTGTGTATGCTTGCATGTTTCCCATGTCCGGCTAATTTACTTGTGTGTTTGCTTAGGGAATATGAAACTTAATTATTGAATATTGATTGGTTGTCTCTTATCTTAATTGTTAATGATCTAATATTGCGATAGATCATCCGTTGTGTAGTTAATGCTTGATTAATCTTTGTGAACCTTAGCTTATAGTACCTAGAGTCATTGTAGGCTAAACCATCCGAAAAGTACCTTAGTGTTAAGTTTATAAATCCTAGAGATTTTGTAGGCAATAACCTTTGGTAGTTTCAAAGAGTTAGGGATAAACGCATACCCTACAACCTTAGACACACAACGCGATTAAGACTAAGGACGTGACAATTCAACCATCAATAGGAGATAACTAAGGAGTAATAAAACCTAAGTAAACACATCTTTAAATCATCATACGAGCACACAATAATTAGATATAGACTACATACACCACTAGATTAGATAATTTGATGAATAGAGTATTCGATAGAAATACCAACCCCCAAATCCAATACCCCGAGATTCGTAATTTCCATTTTCTAAAAAGACATAAAAAGATAAAAAAAAATTATCTTCCTCAACCCCAACCTTAGCATAGTAACTTCTCACTAGCATTCCTATTCCCAGAGAACGATATCAATTCCCGTGGCTTACCCTAATACTACACTACAACGATTAGGTTCAACGCCTAGGGTGTTGAAAAACTTGCTCGATTTAAAAGGAAGTTCCTTTGACCCCGAACGACGCGTGTAGCGTTATCAAGTTTTGGCGCACTGGGAATAGAATAGCTAGTTAGAGTCCACCTCGCTTAGGTTTCCTTGCTTGATTCCTATCAAGTAAGCTTTTTTCCAATTTTAGCTTTCTCGTAGTCTATCCGACTTCTTCGTGACCTTTGTTCGTAACCCCATCACTTTTCATCGTGGAAGGTGATAACTAACCACCATTCATAAACCTACCACCAAATGACCCGCCAAGAGGTCGACTCTTGGTGAATACTGAGACCAAGCCACCTAGGCTATAGGAACACCATTGAGCTTCCCGACCAAGCCCAAACTACGGCCTGCGATCCGAAACCATCCGGTTGGTGCAAACGGATGTGCATTCCATGGACTTCGTTCAAGATCCTAATCGACATCTTAAGGATTTCCTTAAAATTATCGATTCCATCGACCTCGATGCTACTACTGCGAGAGCACGTCGCGTCTCTCTTCCAATTCTCTACGGGACCAAACTAGTAATTGGCTCGAGCGACTTCACCGGCTCCATCTCAAGTTGGGATGATCTCACCTCTCGCTTCCTTGCTCATTTTTTCCCACCGGGGAGAACCACTAAGCATAGGAATGATATCTTGATGTTCCAACAACGTCAAGGTGAATCTCTCTACGAAGCATAGACTCGATTCAAGGACTTACTCCATAAAGTCCCTCATCATGGCATTGATCTTTGGCTCCAAGTCCAACTCTTCTATGATCATGTCAACTTCCCCACCAAGCGATCCATTGACCAAGCGGCCGGTGGAAAACTTAGTGATCTCACCGCGGAAGAATCATGGGGTTTAATAGAGGACCTTGCTCTCTATGACAACGAAAGTAGGAATGACCCCCGTGAGTTGCCCAAAACTGTTAAGGAAATCTCCTTGCCTCCCATTGACTCACAATCTTCCGACCGTAGGATGCTCGAGCTTGAAGATCAAATTAAATTCCTAATGAGCTCCTAGGAAAATCCTAAGTCTTCACGCCATGTGAACAAAGTTTCTTCCTCGTGTGAGCCGTGTAGTGATCCTCATAACACGCGCACTTGCACCAAATTCCCGAACAAACTTTCGTTGACTACGATCCTCGCGTACTAATGGAACGGAGGAAGATTTCCTACAACACCGGACCTAGGACTTTAATGACGCCTGTGAAGCATGGAAGGAAAGCCCAGCTTTATTGGGGACAAACCAAAGAATTCACATCCAATGATTTCTCATGGCCCCATCTCACGGCCCTAACCAACAAAACATTGAGGATGTTGCAACACCTAGTCGCATCCCAAGAAGCTCAAATAGCTAAGCTCTTGGACCGTTTTAACCAACAACAAGCCGAGATGGATAGGAAGATAGATAACCTCTTGAAAGCCATGACCAATAGTGATAGGAAGGTTAATGCTATCTCAAATCCCGAAACTTTCGGTGTAGATATTAAGGACCCAAGTAAGCTAGCTAAGCACGTTCAATTCGTCAATACCATCATCTTAGTGAAACCTGATAGAACAAATGATGAAGCGAACCATGAAACGATACTTGAGGTTAGTGAAACACCGAGGAATGAAACAACCGAGGAAGTAGATGAAGTAGACAATGACTATTTCAATAAGTTTCCTACGGAAGAAGAACTATCTCGCCACTCTCACTTAGTGCTTGACCTCCGTCACATGTATGTTAGGAGAAGCCCTAGGATCAAGTTTGGGAACCCTTGGAATCTTAACATACCATGTTGCATAGGACACCTTTTCGTGGCAAAGGCCTACATTGACCGCAAGTCCCCAATAAACATAATGACTAGCACCTACTATAATTGGGTAATGAAGAAGCCTATCCCAACTAGGCAAGATCCCGATAATCCTAGGGTTAGTTGCAAGTTTCTTGGTAGTGTTAAGGGATTGCCCGTTTATGTAGGTAGTTTCATGTTTCCTACAGATTTCATAATAGTGAATAATATTAGTACGGCCATAGATCCTAGCTTGTCCCACGTTATTCTAGGGAAACCTTTCATAGAAAGCACCGGGATGACTTATGATCCCTCGTTAGGAATAGTGCGATTCAAGGATGAGACCGATGATGTAGCCTACCAAATGCCGTTTAAGATTGAGAAATTTTCATCACTCTCCAATTATGAAAAGGAACTTAAACTATCGGTCCATTATAGGAATGAGAAGGATAAGGAGAAAGGAGTGGATTATGTTATGGCCAAGATTTTCGGTTTCTATAAGGATTGCTTGAACTTAGGACCAGAATATAGAACTGATTGGGGAGAGGACGAACTCTTAGAAAGGTGCATCATATGGCACTTCTACAACATGGAATCACCCACTAGAGACCGTCATGAGGAAGAAGGTGACGGTAACGAGACCACGTAGGGGCACGACTTCGAGTCTAGCTACAAGACTCATAAATAAAGAAAAGCACTTCGTGGGAGGCAACCCATGCTTAATTGTTTGCTTGTTTGTGTCGTGTATCTTTTATTGATTGTTTATTCTCATGTTTAAATTTGTAAAAATGCTTTATTTTGTCTTTAACCTCGTCTTAATTACATATAAAGGTATTTTACATAAGGGATAAGTGTAGGAGGATTACACACGTTTTCAAAAGAAACTTAAACATGAGAATTACAATTAATTAAAAGATATACATGTGTGTTTGTTCGAGTCAAATGCTTGTATCGAGTCATAATGGATGTTTTGCGGGAAATTTTTCCGATTCTAAAGATGTAAATTTTCCGTAATTTTTCGTAAAATCGCAGACTAGTTTTTGTCAGATAACTCGATGCGTCAGATTGCAACTTGACGGCGTCGAAGGAGTAGAAACAACTGATTACTTTTTCTCGTTTTCGAGCTACTTATAAATTTTGGAATTTTCCGTGTCTTAATTTTCCAAAATTCGTAAACATCCATTCCACAAGCATTATATCCTAGTTTAGTAGAGTCCTATATATATTATTACCGCCGATTTTACTGCAGGTTTCGTTTGTTTTCTTAATGTGCAGTTTAATTTACCAAGAAGAAGATACATAAGATGAGAAGGAGCTTTTCACACAAACGTTCTTCTTGAAGAAAGATGTAACCACCACTTTACACGGATCCTACCGAGCTAATCGGGGAGTATTAGTTTCTTTCATCTTTATTACCTTCCATTATCATAACTTTGATACTTTCGGGAACATTGGGGAAAATGTTCGGTTTAAGTGTAGGGAGGAAAATAAAACGGAACTTTGAAACTATGCTTATCCTTGATTATTTTCTTTGTCCAATTGCATTTGTGTAATAAACCATGAGAAAATGTCGGTTAGGGTAATTTTGGCACCAAATTTTCAATTTTCATGACATATAGGAGTGGGCCATTAGTCTTAATAAAGCGTCTCATGGATAGGAAGTTATATGACTAGCACAAAAACCCTTTACCACTTAAATTCCACCCAAAATGTGAGGATCACCCTTAGATTAGTAGGAATTAAAGCATTCATCTTTAATGCTTAGAGTGTGAACCGGTAGTATAATAGATTCTAGAACTTGTTTTGTGATGCATTTCAAGATCGCTAGTAAGACTACACTTGTGTAGTTAGGAATAACTAAATGATAAGAGGCATTAGGATTACCCTTGTTTGATACCCGTAATGTAATTACTTCTTCCACATCGGTTGAGTAATTCCCCCACACCTTCGCGTTGTACTCATCTTTAGTACACGATACCCCTAGTTAACCCCTCAGAGCATATCCTTTTCGCGGTTCTCGTGATGTTTCGGTTTTCCGGAATATCAATGAAAAGCATTCTTTACACCCTACCCCCAAATGTACACCCAAATCGCCTTAGCCTACCTTGTATGCACTCACTTTTAGTGCATTATTGTTATCACACTAAACCCTTAGTTCAATTATCTTGTTGCTTGCATAAGTTGCTAAGTCGAGTCATATCCTTTGTACACGCTTTGGGTCGATTGGGACTCATGAGAAAAGTTAAATTTTATGAGATGACGGAAGGAACGTTAAATTCAAATTCCTTTATTTGCATAATAATGTACTCCAAGTGTTTTGATCTTTTCAATTCGGGTCATATTAGTGTTAGAGTAATAAAACTCAAGTGTAGGGATGTGCCTATAAATCCCTATCATTTTGATGTTATCGAGAGGATGGTAGAGTAAAAGTGTATGAAAAAATCGAAAAAAAATAGAAAAAGAGAAAAAAAAGGAAAAAAATAGAGTGTTGAAAAAAAAAAGAACTACCATCCTACATCTATTTTTAAAATTATGTTTATTTGTTTCAGTTATCTAGAGTCTAGAGTGTCGAGTTTTGGCTTAGCAACGCCATTCTTCGCATGCTTGTAACATAAAGATTTTTGACTTGCCACCACTAAATAGCCTATCCCACCAAACCCTTTGTTTCTCTACCGTAAGCCTAACATTACAACCCTTTAAAAGACCTCTTGGATAGTCTTTCCTAGGTGCTTACGCCAAAGCGATGGAGGTTTGATCTAGTCTCAAGCCTATGGTAATCTATGTACTAGGACCGGTTAATGATTTTTTATCTTCCATTTCCAACTTGTTATATTTCATATACACCCCAGAGATGTGAGTATCCAAACACCCCATGTGAGGTGCTAGTATGTAATTTCCATGCTTGTTATGACTTTTGTGGAGCTTATATGTGTTGTGAATCGTTCTAAACTAATGCTTCATGACCTCTAACTTATAAATTGATTGGCTAAAAGCACATTTGCTTGAGGATAAGAAAATACCAAGTGTAGGGATATTTGATAAGGTTTTAAAATGTACCATTTTGAGGGGTCGTTTAAGCCCTTATTTTCACTTTTTAGGTATCTTGAAGGCAAAATGCTGGAATGACACTTATTCGGACGAAAGGCGCGAATATACGAAGAAAATTGCCAAAGTCAAGAATCAAGACACTCAGGCTGTTGGAACTGAAGGAGACGGCGTCAGGAGTTACAAGTGACGGCGTCAGGCACAACTAGTGACGCCGTCGGACAACTTTTGTGACGGCTCAGTAGCCAAATTGCTCATTTACAAGTGACGGCCTCGGGTTTTAAAAGAGTAGGCGTCGCAACTCGCACGACCTAGATTTGATCCACACGACGCCGAGATTGAAGGGACGGCGCCACAAGCATAAGGTGGCGCCGTCGCAAGACTAATATGGCCAAGACGAAACCCTAATAACGGTGACCCCACGGTGTCACAAATCAAAGAGTGACGTCGTCGCAGCTTGTAATCTTATATATAGAATCCGAATTTTTAGTTTTCATGTGTAGTCATTTGAAGTAAAACCTAAACCGAACCAAGGCTGTCTTGTACAAGATTTTAGGGTTCCATAACCTATCTTACATCAAGATAAGTTTTTACTTCATTAATTCAAGTATGTCTTCAATTAATTGTGTGTATGCTTGCATGTTTCCCATGTCCGCTAATTTACTTGTGTGTTTGCTTAGGGAATATGAAACTTAATTATTGAATATTGATTGGTTGTCTCTTATCTTAATTGTTAATGATCTAGTATTGCGATAGATCATCCGTTGTGTAGTTAATGCTTGATTAATCTTTGTGAACCTTAACTTATAGTACCTAGAGTCATTGTAGGCTAAACCATTCGAAGAGTACCTTAGTGTTAAGTTTATAAACCCTAGAGATTTTGTAGGCAATAACCTTTGGTAGTTTCAAAGAGTTAGGGATAAATGCGTACCTTACGACCTTAGACACACAACGCGATTAAGAATAAGGACGTGACAATTCAACCATCAATAAGAGATAATTAAGGAGTAATAAAACCTAAGTAAACACATCTTTAAATCATCATACGAGCACACAATAATTAGACATAGACTACATACACCACTAGATTAGATAAGTTGACGAATAGAGTAATCGGAGAAATACCAACCCCAAATCCAATACCCGAGATTCGTAATTTCCATTTTCTAAAAACATAAAAGATAAAAATAATCTTCCTCAACCCCAACCTTAGCGTAGTAACTTCTCACTAGCATTCCTATTCCCCAGAGAACGATATCAATTCCGTGGCTTACCCTAATACTACACTATAATGATTAGGTTCACTGCCTAGGGTGTTGAAAGACTTGCTCGACAAAAAGGAAGTTCCTTTGACCCCGAACGACGCGTGTAGCGTTATCACATACACTAGAAATAATTATGTGGAAGCAATGTAAACATAAACAAAGTAATTAAGGAATCATAACTAGGCTTGCACCAGAGGTGCTTAGCCGCTCATATTAACTAAACTAATTAATTCAATGTTTAACATTACGAAATTCATGAACTGAAAGTAAAGAAAAGATAAAATGCTAATGCTTATCGTAGGAGAGTGGTTTCTCCCTTGGAGATGGCTCCGTATGCTCCCTAAGATCTGCCTTAAATGTTCTACTCACGTTTATAGATGTTGTGTGTGAAATGGGATGATTAGAAATGCTGAAAATCGAGTGGTATTTATAGGCCAGATATGGTTATGGCGTATCTTGTTGAGAGTTACGCCAACACCATTATCTTCGCCATTTGCACTAAAATGCTAGTTACGTGTAACATCCGGAAGGAGTTACGTCGATCTTCAATAAGTCCTTGTTACGCCATAATTGAGACAATAGTTACGGAGTAGCTTGCGCGCGCGTGAGCCTCATTTGACCTAGTTAGTTACGCCGACACTTTGGAAGGAGTTACGCCGTAATCTTGATTGAGTTGGTTTTTCGAGCCACACTACTACGGCGTAATGTGAGAGGAGTTACGCGTAACATCTTCAAAATGAGCATACTATGATATATCTTTAATAAACTCTCCAAATCCGCTGTCTCTTTAGCTCCAATGCTTGTAATTTACACGAAAGTGAAATATAGAGGAAAACAAGCGTAAATCCATATAAATGATGTAAAATATGAGCATTATCGGGGGAAATTGACACTTAATTGTTGGAATCACTCCTAACTTGTATTTCAAGTGTTAGTCATTAATATGTAATAGGTTGCTTAATTAGGCTTTTATGTTAGTAATTAAGGCTAGGCTTATGTAGAAAGCCCATGAGCCTTTGCAAAAGCCCAATAAGGAAAGAAAGGGACTAGATGTAACACCCCCAATTTCGTGATACGCAGCGGAATTCAAACTAGGTGTTACTTCATGGCACAACAGTCATAACAATAGAAAACGAACTCTAATGGAGTCATTTTAAAAGATTTATCATTCGATTTATATAAATATCAGAGTTTACAAAAATGAGGTCCCAAATGGTTCCAAATTTACAAAATACATTAAATTGGTTTTCGAATGATAATAAAATTTATAGCCTTCTTGAGTATCCGTATACTCCGCGTGACCTCGTACATTATGGACACGAAATACATGCTTAAAATCGTCAACACAAAGGTTGAGTGAAATTCATAGAGTTTAGAAATCAGTTGAACACATAATGTTGGTAGTGTGAGCTATAGACTCACACCAATGGTTTGAAAACAAAAAGATATTATTGCACTAAGCTCATGATACCGAAAACGTTAATGACTTGTCAATAGAAATTGATATAATAGTTTGCTGTGTCATTGGTCAAACAGTTGCCCTAATAGGTAATTTGCCAATTAACCTATGGTTCTTCAAATAGAGTGCGTTTGTTTACCGGACTTGGTCAAAGAAACGGATTCGCCAATCCCGATAGATCTATCCACATTATTCGCTCACCCGCAAGTGATTAATGGTTCATGATAATAGGGACTTAAGTGTGGCAATAGTGGTACTTAGTGCACATAATACATTTAGATAAGCATACAGTTTCAAAGCAATGTGTTCGGTTTAAAATAAAGCATGTATTCCCCCCAAGGGTTTGTAAAACAATTAAGTAATAGAAAGTGGGGCTATGAACTCACTGAAAGTTGATGATATTAAGTACTTTAACGGATGCGATGGATAAGTCGGAAGACTTCTACGTACAACCTAAAAATGAAATGTTGTGACTTAAGTTTGGAATAATGTTTAAGAAAACATAAACCATCCTATATATATATATATATATATATATATATATATATATATATATATATATATATATATATATATATATATATATATATATATATATTCCTATGTTGATCATGATGTAGTCAATTATCATATGATGTTTATAGAAAGATCTTTAATATGTGAAAACATATTTAGTTTATAGATATCGTACTACCGCTCGGTCATCATAATTCAGAGGTCATGCAAGAACGTTCGAGGAGCTAGGACACTTTAAATCGTAAATCCAAAGAACTCGTCGATACGCTTTACTCAAATGAACCCTCACATGAAGCTCCCTACTATTGTAGCACTTAGTAGATACAACATATTTTTGAGTGAAGATTGTTACATAAATAAGCTTATCATGTTTTTACAAGTTCTCGTCCTTTCATAAATATGATTACCTTAGTTAACGGTCTTGGGTAAACAAGCCTTAAGGCTTTAGCCATGGTCTTTCCGTGACTTTGGTCTCGACTACCATGGTCTTGAGACTCATCCTTGACCTTAGCCGTAGTCGTGGTCTTGGCTTATGGCCATTAGGCCTCTTGGTTTGCTTGTAGTTGTGACAAAAGTATAGTTGTGAAACTTAAATATAGGGCAGTTTCTGTTTTTGAAAGATTTATGGCCTGTTTAAGCGTTTTCAAGGTCTGAGCTTCTTAACCATTGAAGGAAAACGTCGTTCTGGACAACTTTCATGTTTTAACTTTTTGATGATTCGGAGCAGAAGTACCATTTTTAAAATGGCGAACTCAAAAGCAAGAAGTTATTGGCGCTTTAGCGCTTAGGTTTCGCTAACTTCTTTTGCTTATAACTTTGACTCGTTTGTCCGTTTTGGTTGATTCAAATTTCTATGTTTACCTTTTTATCTTGTCTACCATATTATGTAAGTTAGAAATTCCTTATGTTACTGTTTTTAATAGTCTCACATGTGTAGAATATGACTAGTTTACTAGTTTGTTACTTTTATGACAATATGTGAATTAAAACAAGTGATTGAGTATATGTACATCATGAATCAACATAGTAACTATATATATAGCATGAAATAGTTAAGATTATGAATAATAAAGATGAGATGATGGTGTTCATAAGTTGCTTACAACTTTTGGCTTTCAATAAGAAAGGAGTAACTAGTAAGGATCGGACTTTGATTGATCGCTTAAGACTTTGGATTGAGCTAGCTTTCAACACCTTGGCACCCTTGCAAACTTGAAGAGTTGGTGATGAAGTACTAAGTGACTTGAGTGGATCTAAACTCAAGAAGATCACTTAAACTTGCTAGAGATTTGATGTAGTGGCTTGATCTTTGGAACTTCCTTGCATAAACTTGGAGTTTATAGATCAAATGATGGAAGATGTGAGTGTTTTAGGGTATGAATGACCAAATTCAGTATGTGAGGGAGTTTATGATGTATTTCACTTCCTATTTATAGAAGGGTAAGTTTGGTTAATCATATATTGGGTTAAATATTAACCATGGTTAAGTTAGGACACTTGTAAAGATCTAAATGAACCATGGTTAGGATGATGCCACCAAAATGATGACTCCCCCCCCCCTAAGTCGGCCATATAGTGATAAGATGACTTAGGTGGATAGTTTTGATCTTATCTTGAGTTTAGAGCATGATTTGGTTCCGTTAAATGCCAACCGTAAGTCGTTAAGCCATAAAACATAAACCGGGTATCGTAAAAATATGAAACTTGTAGGAATGATGAAAATCATCATTATAATCCAGCTAAAAATATAAAATGGGTGATAAGTCTCATTGGGTGCAAAACATCTTAAAGCTGAAATACTGGTCAAAACGCGTAATTGCAGCTTTATCGAAAAGAACGAAATTTCGTGGAAACGACCGTGAATTTATTTAGAGTTGACTAAAATTAGTCTAAAATGATATGAGATGTCAAAATGTTTTTTCATTATACGCGTGATAACTTTACGCTTATTCGTGAAGTTTAAAAGTTCGCGATTTATGCAAAATGTAGAACGATAAGGTTAATTCCTTTATGGTCAAAGGAGGAGGAAATATGTTTGACTTTTCCAAAAATGTAAAAGTTTCAAAACATATTAGAAACACAAGGTGAATCGTTAAGTCCGGATGTAAGTAGAATTGTTTAAAACGTAAGTTTAGTTTTGTTCTACTGTGCTTATTTGGTAATATTAAAATAATAAATCTTAAAATTCTCAAATTAATCATGAGTGATCTAAAATTTATCCGATGCGAGGAAAATTGTCGAGTTGATTTTCGTTATCGCGTGATGTTTAAACGGTGGACCATCTAAAACAAAACTTTAAAACGATGTTTACTTAATAACTTTTTGAAAATGATCTAACGATGGTCGAACTCTCGTGTTATTGCTAAAATAATTTATCTTACGAGAATGTGGATTAAAAATTTTACGGATGAATAGTGAATTGAATAGTAAAAGTGAATAGTAAATTCTAAAATGAAAAGTAACCTAAAAAGCGGTGGTTCTGGTCTCACCCTCTTAATGGGAATTCCGTCCCGGAATTCAGTGTGTGTTACTAATGTTGAAGTGTCTAGGAAAATATGGTTATATGCACCAAATTCTAATCTTTGCGCCCTTAAGTTTCTAGTCATAGAATGTGTTATGTACCATTCTAAGTTTTTGGTCGTGGCGTTGGTAATCTAAAGGGCTTTGTTAAAATCTTATAGAATCCAATATACCTAAAGTTTAGCTTTTCCCGATTCTCAAAATGAATCATATCTTATTGTATCGAGGCTATTAATAAAACCTTAATTTCTAACATGGAGTTTTTGGTGATAGTGTGCGGCATGGAGCCTAATTTGTATTTGTATGGTTTCCTTAGTTGTTTCGTGGGTGATCTTTGAACACCTTAGTCCATCAAATGGTTAACTAACACTTTCGTCTATATAGTGCCTCAAAATGGAATAGTTTTGTTGTTGTTAGGGTAACTGTTGTTAATCAAAGGTGTAAGATATTGTTGATGTGAAATGGTTTGTAATGATGTTGAAAACTGTCGTTGAAGGGAAAATCTTGCTAGTGGCAAGTGGTTATCCAAACCATTTCCAAAGTTGACCATGTCTTAGGTGGTTTCGAGATGAAGGCTATATCGTATAGTGTTTATGTCTACTAGTGTTTCAAAGAAACGTGATACCGTGAAGTTTTACATACTGAATTTCAATGGGGTTCAGATAATGATGTGATATGTTGATGATTAGAAGAGTGTAGCGTATGTTTACCATTATTCTTAGGTAGAGATGTTAAGTTTGCTTTAAAATCATAAGTGAATTTTGAAGGAATATGGCGGAATGATATCCTTGAAACCTAATCAGGCTAGTAGTTCTAAGAAATGACGAGAAGATTTGATGACTATCCCAAGATAGTAGATAGGATTATTTCATAAATGAAAACTTTCAAGAATGAAATTAGGTACTATAAATAAATATTAAGATCTCGCTAGTGGTAAAACACTATCATGTCTCTAGATCTTTTAATGAATTCTGGTGGTTTATCGAGTTTAAGTAGGAAATCAACCTGAATATAACACTTGTATAACTATTCTCAGTATTTGAAAAATTTAAGTCGAACATAGTTAGTTAGACTATGTTCCACTATCCCTAGGCTAAATATAGCTGACTAGACTATATTTAGCCGAGGTTCGATAAATTTTCCAAATACCTAAATTAGGTACACTTGTGATATGTTCATAGCTTTTGAGAAATTGTCCACTAAGCAAAGGCGATATCAAACCATCCAGTTGCAAGTCCTGGCCATAAAAGACTTGTAACCTATGTTTTCACATTCCATTGCATAGAAGATAGTATGGGTAGATATGTGTGGAAAGGAAATTTTAAGTAATTCTAAAATAGTCCATACTTGGCTAGAGAAAGTTGCTGAACTTCAGCTTTTGTAGATGATGAGTCAGTTTATCTTTTAGAAATCCTATTTCTTGTATTTCCATTAGGGAAATTGATAAATTGTGACGGGCTTCATGTAAAAGAATATCATATAAGGTTTTATAAGATAATTTGTAGAGACTATTGTATAACTTACAATATCTGAGGAGTAGTTGAGACCATTGTGCAACTCACAATGTCTGAGAAATAGTTGAGACCATTGTGTAACTCACAATGTCTAGGAAATAATAGAGACCATTGTGCAACTCACAATGTCTAAGAAATTATCATTGTGTAACTCACAATGTCTTGAGAAATGATGAAGAGACCCTTGTGTAACTCACAATGTCTTGAGAATTGATGGATAGATCATTGTGTAACCCACAATGTCTTGAGAAGTAAATGAGATCATTATAGGATTTACAGTGTCTGAGAATGTAATAGAGACCACAGTAGGATTTACAGTGTCTGAGAATGTAATAGAGACTACTGTATCTCACGGTGTCTTGAAAATGAATGAGACCATTGTATCTCACAATGTCTGGAAGTAGGAAAGACCATTGTAGTCAGTTACAATGTCTTGGAGGAGGTTTCGTAATCCTAAAATGCATGAGTAGATGCATGATTGGGAGATTAGGAAAATATGATTATGTTGTAATGCCTTAGAATAGGCATACGTAGATATGTTGAGTACATTGTTTATGATTGAAATTATGTCAAGTATATATATCAATATACTAGTATGTTTGTATAGCTTAAAATGCCGAAAAGTCACATAATCGTCTGGAGGATGGAAGGCACGGAGAACGGAAGGCTATAAAATGTTTTTGTTTGTAAAAGTAGTTATAGTTTAAGTCTCAATTAGACCCATTTCTATAACTGGCTCGATACAAATCAGAACACCCACAATTTCGTGATACGCAATGAATTCAAACAGGTGTTACTTCATGGCACAACAAATCATAACAATAGAAAACGAACTCTAATGGAGTCGTTTTAAAAGATTTATCATTCGATTTATATAAATATCGAGTTTACAAAATGAGGTCCCAAATGGTTCCAAGTTACAAAATACATTAAATTGGTTTTGAATGATAATAAAATTTATAGCCTTTGAGTATCCGTGTTACCCGCCACCTCGTACATTATGGACCGAAATACATGCTTAAAAGCTGTCAACACAAAGGTTGAGTGAAATTCATAGAATTTAGGAAATCAGTTGAACACATAGTGTTGGTAGTGTGAGCTATAGACTCACAACAATGGTTTGAAAACAAAACAGATATTATTGCACTAAGCTCATGATACCAAAAACGTTAACAGATTGTCAATAGAAATTGATATAATAGTTTGCCAGGTCATTGGTCAAACAGTTGCCCTAATAGGTAATTTGCCAATTAACCTATGGTTCTTCAAATAGAGTGCGCTTGTTTACCGGACTTGGTCAAACAAACGGGATTTGTCAATCCCGATAGATCTATCCACATTATTCGTGTTCACCCGCAAGTGATTAATGGTTCATGATAATAGGGACTTAAGTGTGGCAATAGTGGTACTTAGTGCACATAATACATTTAGATAAGCATACAGTTTCAAAGCAATGTGTTCGGTTTAAAATAAAGCATGTATTCCCCAAGGGTTTGTAAAACAATTAAGTAATAGAAAGTGGGGCTATGAACTCACCGAGTTGATGATATTATGTACTTTAACGGATGCGATGGATAAGTCGGAAGACTTCTACGTACAACCTAAAAACGAAATGTTGCGACTTAAGTTTGGAATAATGTTTAAGAAAACATAAACCATCCTATATATATATATATATATATATATATATATATATATATATATATATATATATATATATATATATATATATATATATATATATATATATATGTATATATATTCCTATGTTGATCATGATGTAGTCAATTATCATATGAAGTTTATAGAAAGATCTTTAATATGTGAAAATATATTTAGTTTATAGATATCGACTACCGTTCGGGCCATCATATTTCGGAGGTCATGCGATGAACGCTCGAGGAGCTAGGACACTTTAAATCTTAAATCTAGCAACTCGTCGACACGCTTTACTCAAATGAACCCTCACATGAAGCTCCCTACTATTGTAGCACTTAGTAGATACAACATATGTTTTGAGTGAAGATTGTTACATGAATAAGCTTATCATGTTTTTACAAGTTCTCGTCGTTTCATAAATATGATTACCTTAGTTAACGGTCTTGGGTAAACAAGCCTTAACGCTTTAGCCATGGTCTTGCCGTGACTTTGGTCTCGACTACCATGGTCTTGAGACTCGTCCTTGACCTTAGCCGTAGTCTTGGTCTTGGCTTATGGCCATTAGGCCTCTTGGTTTGCTTGTAGTTGTGACAAAAGTATAGTTGTGAAACTTAAATATAGGGCAGTTTCTGTTTTTGAAAAATTTATGGCCTATTATTGAAGGAAAACGTCGTTTCGGACAACTTTCATGCTTTAACTTTTTGATGATTCGGACCGAAAGTACCATTTTTAAAATGGCAGAACTCAAAACAGCAAGCTATTGGCAGTTTCGGCGTTTAGGTTTCTCTAACTTCTTTTGCTTATAACTTTTGACTCGTTTGTCCGTTTCGGTTGATTCAAATTGCTATGTTTACCTTTTTATCTTGTCTACCCCATTATGTAAGTTAGAAAGTCATTATATTACTGTTTTTAATGGTCTCACATGTGTAGAATATGACTAGTTTACTAGTTTGTTACTTTTATGACAATATGTGAATTAAAACAAGTGATTGAGTATATGTACATCATGAATCAACATAGTAACTATATATACAGCATGAAATAGTTAATATTATGAATAATAAAGATGAGATGATGGTGTTGATAAGTTGCTTACAACTTTTGGCTTTCAATAAGAAAGGAGTAACTAGTAAGGATCGGACTTTGATTGATCGCTTAAGACTTTGGATTGAGCTAGCTTTCCACACCTTGGCACCCTTTCAAACTTGAAGAGTTGGTGATGAAGTACTAAGTGACTTGAGTGGATCTAAACTCAAGAAGATCACTTAAACTTGCTAGAGATTTGATGTAGTGGCTTGATCTTTGGAACTTCCTTGCATAAACTTGGAGTTTATAGATCAAATGATGGAAGATGTGAGTGTTTTAGGGTATGAACGACCAAACTCAGTATGTGAGGGAGTTTATGATGTATTTCACTTCCTATTTATAGAAGGGTAAGTTTGGTTAATCATATATTGGGTTAAATATTAACCATGGTTAAGTTAGGACACTTGTAAAGATCTAAATGAACCATGGTTAGGATGATGCCACCAAAATGATGACTCCCCCCCCCTCTAAGTCAGCCATATAGTGATAAGATGACTTAGGTGGATAGTTTTGATCTTATCTTGAGTTTAGAGCATGGTTTGGTTCCGTTAAATGCCAACCGTAAGTCGTTAAGCCATAAAACATAAAATCGGGTATCGTAAAAATATGAAACTTGTAGGAATGATGAAACTCATCATTATAATCCATCTAAAAATATAAAATGGGTGATAAGTCTCATTGGGTGCAAAACGCTTAAAGTCGAAATACGGTAAAAACGCGTAATTGCAGTTTATCGAAAAGAACGAAATTTCGTGGAAACGACCGTGAATTTATTTAGAGTAGACTAAAATTAGTCTAAAATGATATGAGATGTCAAAATGTGGTTTTCTTCATACGCTGGATAACTTTACGCTTATTCGTGAAGTTTAAAAGTTACGATTTATGCAAAATGTAGAACGATAAGGTTAATTCCTTTATGGTCAAAGGAGGAGGGAAATATGTTTGAATTTTCCAAAAATGTAAAAGTTTCAAAACATATTAGAAACACAAAGTGCGTGAATCGTTAAGTCCGGATGTAAGTAGAATTGTTTAAAACGTAAGTTTAGTTTTGTTCTCATTTGGTCTTATTTGGTAATATTAAAATAATAAATCTTAAAATTCTCAAATTAATCATGAGTGATCTAAAATTTATCCGATGCGAGGAAAATTATCGAGTTGATTTTAGATATGCGTGATGTTTAAACGGTGGACCATCTAAATCGAAACTTTAAAACGATGTTTACTTAATAACTTTTGCGAAAATGATCTAACGATGGTCGAACTCTCAAGTTATTACTAAAATAATTTATCTTACGAGAATGTGGATTAAAAATTTTACGGATGAATAGTGAAAGTGAATAGTAAATGTGAATAGTAAAAGTGAATAGTAAATTCTCGAAAATGAAAAGTAACCTAAAAATGCGGGTGGTTACACTAGATGTGTTTCTTTAGCTCCCTTCCCCTATAAATACCTTGTTTCCTCTCATTTGAGAAGTTGGTTGTTCACATAATACATTTTCTACGCATAAGCTTTCCTTATATCATTCGTGTGTGTGTTTGTGTGTTCATCCGATCACCTTCATCTATATTTCTTACATATTGATCCTTGTGTTACCTTATGATGGCCTAACAGTGGTATCAATCGCCATCTAGTTGGGTGAAACATCTTTTGTTTTTGAAGTTTTACTCGTACGCGTAAGGTTCTCGTGCTACACTTTTCATACGCATAAAGCTTTGATTTTTACACTTGTAAACTCAAGATTCTTATGTGTTAAGGTTTATTTAGTGTTAAAGTTTTTGTTTTTTGCATAAAGTTACAAACTTTACGTGTTTAGAATTGTTTTTGAGCTTATTTTTTATTCGTATAATCAGTTTACGCGTAAGGTTGAAACCTTCTTTGGATCATCAAGTTTCATACTTTTGTGTTATTTTGGTGATTTTGAAGCTGTTTCATCATTGAAATCAATTTTACAAAACGTTTTAGAGCATAAAAATCAATCTTGGTAAAAACTGTCCTTTTTACGCCTAACAAAACCATAGTTTTACGCCTAAGATCTATGCACAAGTCAATTGTTACGCCTAACAGTTTCTTACGCGTAAGGAATTTCTACTTTGATCTTCGAAGTTGTTGGTTTACTCAGTGTTTTCTTTCTTGGATAAGCCTAAAAACACTTCGACTTGTGGATATCTTTTACGCTTGGATAAGTGTAAAGGATTTTTTGGGTAAAACCCTAAGTTTACACTTAAGCTCTAAAGTTTACGGGTAAACACTCTACGCCTAAGACTATCTTACGCGTAAGGTTTTTACTTATAAACATTAAGTTTACGCATAAGCTTACGTTTTACCTAAGCATTTGTTTACGCGTAAAAGGAAGTTACACGTAAGGATAACAGTTTACGCTTAAGCCTGGTTTACGCCTAAGTGTATGTTGATCCCAGTTGAGCAAACGATCTAATATAGAAACTGACTTGAATAAAGAACTTATTAAGTATCACGGAATTTAATACTTAATCTTAAGAAGAAGAACAATTAACATTCAACACCTCAATATTATTTATTAATCGAATACTCTTACAAGATTAGGGTTTTGCAACCTTGAAGTGTATCGAGCTTAGATATAAAACATACGACATCTAACCAGCCTAGACCTCCTTTTATAGGTTAAGGAGTCCTATACAATATACAATACGAACCTACAAGATAAATATCTTTCCATATTTATCCGATACAAATAACTAACCGACTATAGAAAGCTAGCAAGGCTTACAATGTACTATCGCCAGCTACTTAATACTACTAGCCGTGGTTAACTTCATCGGTGGTTACACTTCTTCCGTCCGTGGTTATCTTCAAGCTTGTCCGCGGTTCCATTACTTAAAGTAATTCATCATACAAGGAACCTAAAACCCAACAATCCTCCCCTAAACTTGATAAATTCTAACAGAAATCTTCAAGTTTCATTTAAGCTCAAAACATCTGATGTGGAGGATGTAATCAAACACTTACTTTTAATTATCTTCTCATACTTCTTCAACAAATCATAAGCTTGATTATCATAGGACAATAACATCTTGAAACAACCCGGCTTCAACATCTGAGCAATGATTCCCGGATGATTATTCAATTTAGGATATTCACCTTCAACAAGCATATAAATAATCATCCGTAAACAGTTAACACATGAACTCCACGGGTTTGATATAAAACCAACGAGTAACTTGACCATTGTAGAGTCCTTGCCATTCGGGTTCATCATGAGTAGGCTCAAATAGAATCTTCAAATTATGATACATCAACCTCTCATGATAATCATCCGGATGTACTTCACCAAAATTATTCTTGTAAAGTACCCAAAATCCATCAAATCATCTCTATCAAAATATTGAAGCATTTGAGAAAATTTATTATACTCGAAACATCATTATTGAGTCTTTGAATCTTCCAAACTCCTTCACGCCATCTAAAAGATTAAACTCATAAGAAATGATTTGATTCACTTCAAAGAACAACTTTCAACTTCTTAGAATCGATGTCTCACGAACCACGATTTTCTTTTTCGCTTACTCTCCATCCATGCATCATGATCTTTTCCCATTCTTTTCCTTTTGAGAATCCATCGGACGTAAATCATCATTATTAATTCTCATACATCTCTCATAGATTTCCACCATTCTTTTAAATGAACAGTACTAAGATTATCGAAACATATATACGAATTCTTGACAATCCTCATCAAAACATTCCTCAACCGAGCAATAGAAGGAGGTTTCTTTCTTACAATTTTCTTCTTTCCTCTACTAACCTTCTTTGCCAACATTCCCGAAGTCTAGCCTTTTCTTCATCATCGAACAAAGCCCATTCTTGTACAAGATATTCATCATTGATCAATTTCAAGCTTTAAGATAATTTTGAGATTCATACCATGTAGCTAATATCTTCGACTAGCTTCTTCTTCATCATTCTTTCTCTTTTCCAAGTCGCTCTATCCTCCTCTTCCATACTTCTAGCAAACTCTTTATCATAAGCCTCTTGTTCGCTTTATTTTTGAACTTGAAGACTACTTCTTTGCCTTTTCCAATATTAGATTTGACCATTTTCTTCTTCAAAGGTTCACCAATAACCAAACTTTTACCTTTTGATTTACCTTTGATTTAGTAGCAGAGACGAATAGATAAAGCGGTGCAATGATTGATGTAGGTATTGATAATGTTTTGCTCAAATTAATCAATGTGCGAAAACCTCTTTCTACCTCTTTAGGCTTAGATGGTAATTCGAGAAAGAGTTGTAACAATAGTAGAAGTAGTTGTGATAGCGGTGGGTATAACAAAGAGTAGAAACAATAGCCAAATCGAAACAACATCGGTGGTTACAAAAGTACTAACCGGGGTTTCGGATATACCATCGATGGTTGTGTTCGTACTATGTCAACATTCCTCAATTCTTCAAGAACAACAAGATTCCCGCCTTTATCGAAACTACAAATTCTTGATCTCCACCGTCAACATCTTCTTCCATAGTAGCACCAACAGATACATTTCCAGCCTCCCACGAAGTCATGCCATCACTCCTCCCTGCTTGAATACATCATCCACATTCGAGTAGGAGAAGAGTGCACCTTCTTTTCGGACGCCTCAAAGCCTTCAAAATAGCAAGTCAGGTCTTTTCACTCTTTCCAAAACCAAGACCCGATGCTTTAACCTCCGAATAGTTTTACCACAAGCACGGTGACCTCCCAGAGACTAGAAATCTTATCCTCCATTTTAGAACACCGAACCGCCAATTCATTTATACGCTCAAGAATATCCTCCCACTTCGACTCGTGTTAACCGGTCCGAAGTGGATCATCGAAAAGTCGTCATGTACATAATCATCAACCGTCAATTCATCATCGGGTTCCAATCTATCCTCATCACTTGAAATGTGTTAATCGCCCGAAGGTGAATCCTTGGATATAAAAGACATAGCACCGGACCTAGCTCGATCATCTATGCACCCTATAGCGGCCCGGTTGGCTAGGATACCTCCACCGTGTTAAGCTCCAAAGAACTTTCCACATTAGGAGTTGCCAAAGGTTGGGTCTTATTGATGTTTCCACTATCCCGACCAAAGATCGAAGCATGAATCGGTGGTGGAAGCCCTTCCAATCATGTCACCTCCACACCGTGTGATGACCTCATTAACCAAACCACTAGCACTAGCACGAGGAAGGCGAGTGCCTGCTCGCTAACTTCATGAACCTCGTAATCGGTGAGGAAAATTTAACATGAGGAAACAAAGGAACATCGGAATAACAACGTTACGTGGCGGATTCCTCATATATGCAAACACTCGAGGAATCATACGATTTATTTCATACTCTAACATGTTCAATAGGATCCTGGATTTGTCGTTCCACAAGCAATTGAACAAATCGAGGATACAAATAATACTTTCCTTCTTCCTAATATTTCGCACTAACCCTCATAAATCATCCTAGACCAATTAAATTTCCGTCCATCCGACAAACAAATAATAGCGTAGCAATCTTGAAGGAAAATCATTAAATCTCGTGGTCTTATTGCTCATACACATTAATAACGTGTGAATCAAAACTTCCATTGGGAGAAAACAGATTCTTAAAAATTGTACCTTTTCACCTCTGTGTGTATCCTAATCGCCTAAACCACCCACAATCTCAAGATCGAAAGATTATCAACACCATCAAGATCATCCACCTCAAAACTTTCTAATAAGCTCCTCGTAAACCGAAATAGCATTCTCATCCACCTAGTACTAAAACCTCCAACCCATTAACCTCCTCAAGGGTAGCATTCTTCCAAAACTGTCGTATATAGGTTTTGAAAATGGTAGGTTCAATCGTTAAAGCAAAGTGAATGGGACTATGAACAAGGAAATCAATCATTTGATGAAACCCTTCAGAGCGAGCATCTTTGGTGAGAAGAGCAACAAGATTATGTGAAGTAGAGTACAACTCAGCCATTGTGATGAAGGATATGAATTAAGTGGGTTTGTGAAGAAATCAACCAAAGTGATTAGGGTTTAGGATATTTGCAAGTGAAAGTGATCCATCCGTGAGTTTGGGAAGTGATATAAATACTTTTGCCAAAGTGTCAAAACAACCTCAAGTATCAAAACAGAAGCATACTATCCGTGCTTCCACAACATCTCGTCCGTAGTTGGAATACACCATCGGTGGATGCAGATAACCACCTTCCAACTCGCACAACATCATTAGAGCAAGCAAATCCAGGCCAATGGGAATGATATCTCACAAGATAAGAAGGATTACACAAAAACTATTATGACACAAAACTACCCTAATTTTTTTTTTTTTTTTTTTTTTTTTTTTTTTTTAACACAAACATAGCGACAAACACACTAGCTCCTTATGCAAAGACATCCTTCTTTCCCAAGACAACACAAAACAAACACAAAGACAAAGATTATGATTGTCATGGTTAGAAATAGCCGGTGGTTACAAACAACCTATCCAAGGTTAGAACAGAAAGTCAACATAGTCAACTTCTAGAATATATATCGGTCCAATCCCAAGAACCTCATTAATCGTCCAACCACATCTAACGCCTTTAGTTACTTCAAGAACCCTAATCCTCACTTATAAAAAGCACCCAAATATCAAAGAACACCCCAAACCAATCAAAAGAGAAAACCCTAATTTCACCAAAATCCCAATCAATCAAAATGTGGAACCCTAGTTGGAACAAACCGTATGGTTGATCTAACCACCACCTCATCCTCTTCATCATCTTCATCATCAAGTGAAGATGGAAACCCATGGCTAACCTATTTGCCTCCACTAGAACCAAGACCAAGAAAATCTCCATTTCTCCCATCATCCAAGATGATAGCGTTGTGGATCCAAGTGATGCTTCAAGACTCGATGACTCTTCTAAGAAAAGACCTTCAAACTCCAAACCTTCATCTTCTAACCTCATCCAAGATCTCGAGCAAGAAACCCACCACCCCTCGTGACAGAGAGGTGGTTCTTGGTCTTAAGGTACCAACTCATGGTACTTCACATATCGTAACCGGGAAGGAAAAGGAAAGATGGAGTAAGTTCTTTGAATGGTGGTAAGAAGATGGAGCACAAGAAGATTATCATATCGACCATCTATCGCCAAGACTTCCACTTCTTCGTTTGCATCAATCCATCCTTTCCATTTTGATCCTTAGTCGCTTCGTTTGCATATGATAAATGCATATCCAAAGATTCAAACGATATCGCAAGGATAGTAGTAGTAGAAATATTAGGAGAAAATCATGTATAGTTGTAGTCGTTATTCAAAGACTTGAAGTTTCATTGTGTCGTAAGTCGTAAACTATTTTGTTGAATGAACAATGAAATTTCAAGCTTCTTGCATCTCTATAATGATTTAGCATTTTCTGCACAATGATTAGTGGAAACACGTAACAACTAGCGAGTGGATAGACCAACTCTATCGAGGTTAGAAACAACACTATCAGTGGTAGAAGCAACACTATCAGTGGTTATAAAAGAGATAGCAATACATAAGATTACATAATAACAGTCCAATACTTTTACAAGCTTGTACAAAACAATTTGAGAATTTTAGAGAATAAGCATTCCAATACTAACAACAAGATACTGAAACCTCCCCACATCAAAAGCTTTTGTGAGAAGATCAGCAACATTGAAATCAGTATGGATTTTGACCATTTGAATCAACCTTTTCTCATTACAATCTCTAATAAAATGATGTCTTATCTCAATATGTTTAGTTCTAGAATGTAAAACAGATTTTGATAATGCAAATTGTATCGTTATTATCAATGTAAATCTTAGTATGCATAAATTGTACCCAAAATCCAAAGAATTGATTCGAATCCATAGAACTTGACCACAAGAACTAGCAAAGCAGCCACATATTCACCTCGCTTGTAGAATTTGCCACAATAGTTTGCTTTTACATCGCCAAGAAATTAATCTGCTTCCCAAGAACCGACATCCTCCGGTGGTAGACTTCTATCCGCACTAGCTCCAAAGATAATCACCATCGCTGTAGGCCACCAAATCAAAAGGAGAATCCTTAGAGTACCAAAGGCCCAATTTAGGATGACCTTTCAAATACCTAAAGATCCTCTTACTGAGATTCATGTGTGAGGTATTAGGTGTTACTTGAAATCGCACACACACATACCGAGAACATAATGTCCGCCTAGATGCGATCGAGATACATCAAAGATCCAATCATGGATCCGTACAACTTCGGATCAACTTTGGGACTCCCATCATCGTGTAGTATAGGTTTCGAGTCTCCATAGGTGTACTTGCACTTTTACATCTTGAAACCCAAATTTCTTCAACACATCTGCTACATACTTGTCTTGACTAATGAAAATACCATCGGTCCTTTGTTGAACACCAGAGTCTTAAAAGAAAGTGAGTTCTCCATAGAACTCATCTCAAACTTATCATGCATAAGTTTCTCAAAATCTCAGATAGCTCCTTGTTAGTAGACCCAAAGATGATGTCATCTACATAAACCGAACAAGTAAAATATCATCTTTGTGCTTTCTAATGAACAAAGTTTTGTCAATCAGTCCTCTCTTAAACCCATTGTCCATCAAATAAGTAGATAGGCATTCATACCATGCCCTAGAGCCTCGATGTAGTCCATACATAGCCTTCCTCACCTGTAAACCTTGTCGATGATCGGGATCTTCAAAACCGTGAGGTTGACAAACATATACCTCCTCATCAATAGTGCCATATAAAATGCACTTTAACATCCATCCGATACACAACAAAATTCTTGAATGAAGCATAAGCCAAAAACAATCTAATAGCCTCTATCCTTGCAACTGGTGCAAATACTTCATCATAGTCCAAACCTTCAGTTTGTGTGTATCCTTGAGCAACCAACCTTGACTTGTTCCTCACAACAATTCCTCTTTCATCCCTTTTGTTTCTGAATACCCATTTAGTTCCTATAGCCCTCTTCCCATTTGGAAGATCAACCAATGTCCAAACTTCTTGAAGTTTGAACTGAAGAAGCTCCTCTTGCATTGATTCTACCCATCCTTCTTCTGTTATAGCTTCTTCTATTCTCTTGGGCTCCTTTTGAGATAGAAAACAAGCAAACAGCAATTTTGTGATCTTTATGACTGCTTTTGTGAAGAGATCTTGCAAAGAACCCATGTTCGTGAAAGGGTTCGAATTCTTTACCCGCTTCTTGTTTGAACTGGAGTATTCAAATTACCAAGAATCTGCTCCTTGGGATGAATTTTGTGAATTCGGTAGAGGTAATTGGACTTTCATTAATAATGATGTCCAAATTAGTCAAATTAGCATTGAAGAATTCATCCAAGTCTTCATCATCGCAGGAGTATCAATCTCTATTAATTCGTGCATATCGGGATCATGTGGATACTCCTCATTATGATATAGTGGCTTTGGATAAGGTCCAAAGAAAGTACTATCATCGATTCTTGCAAGCAGAATAGTACTTGAACTATCGGTGGTAGAAGATGGCTTGTCAAGATTTACGATGGCCTATCAAAGACTTACGGTGGGCTTAGCCGTGCTTGCATCGCTTTTTTTCTTCTTTTCAATTTCTTCTACCGACATCGAGTTATCTTGCACCAACTCATCTTTATCTTGATGATGATCAACTTTGCTTCCAGATTATGTATATCATCATCGAGGGACCTTGCTTGTGAATGATGGAAGGAAAGATCAGCTTTTCCACTTTTCAACCAAATAGAATTACGTTGGAGAATCGCCTTCCTTTGAAGATTTATCTACTGTAATCCTTCTCAGAACTCTGCATCAAGATTAGTGGATGTTCCGCAATGATAGGCTCATAATTCATAGATTTGGTTAGCATATCAATGTTAAACAACCGCCCGGTCCTTTGGTCTCAACACTAGGAGTCTTTTCAACGAATTGAACATGTAGGTTCTCTTCAACAATTTAGTCCTCCTATTGTATACTCTAAAGGCTTTACTATTAGTAGAATAGCCTAAAAGTATCCATCATCGCCTTTCTCCGAAAACTTGCCTAGGTAGTCAATGGTATTCGTAATGGTAACAGACACCCAAAAGGTTTTAGGAATGCAATCATTGGCTTCCTACCATGTAACAGTTCATAGGGGTCTTGTTATGAGGCTTCACTACCTTACTTCTATTTTGCACATAACATGCAATTCCTACAACCCAAAAGGTAGTTGGTAACTTAGATTCGACAACATAGTCCTTGCAACCTCAATTAGTGTTCTATTTTTCCTCTCACCTACACCATTCATTTGTGGTGTTCTAGCAACACTAAACTCTCTCAATACCTTTATCTACATGTAACCGATTCATCACATTATTCTTAAACTCAGCCCATTATCACATCTCGATTACTTTGACCTTATGACTTACTAGATTTTCTATCTTAGTAATGAAACTCTTAAGAATCTCACTAGTCTCACTCTTAGTAGCCAAAAAGTATACCCAAGAAAATCTACTATAATCATCGGTGATAACTAGGCACATCGCTTATGGTTCAAGCTTCTAACAAAGGTTGGTCCAAATAAGTCCATATGAAGCATAAACAGTGGTTGTGTTATGGTGTTTACAGCTTTGGTCTTACAAGAGGCTCTATGTTGTTTTCCTTTTGACAGCACACACAATTCCTTACACTCAAAACCTTTGAAGGTAACCCTCGACTAAGTTTCCTTTACCAGTTTATTGATTGTTTTGTAATTTAGATGACCCTAGCCTTCTATGCCACAATATTGACTCATCAATGATGCTTTAGCAAACAAACATAAGGACCTATTAGGAAGAACATTTTAAGATCAAAACAAGATATATTTTCCTTCCTAGGTACCCTAAGTTGTATAAACTTCTCATCGTGCATCTTAAACTCGGAGATAACAAAGACACACTTAGTTTCCCCAAAAGTACCCAGCTTTTTCTTATCACACATTTGAGAAACACTGAATAAATTGTACTTTAGTCCCTGTACCAAATAGACCTTTTCAAAGTCTAGCTTCCCTGCTCGATTGTTCCTCCGCCAAGAATCTTTCCTCCTTTGGATCATTGCCAAATGCCACATATCCTCCATCATAAGCTTCAAAATCTTCCAAATTGCTTCCATCCCAAGTCATGTGCCCAGAGCAACCACTATCAAATACTCCTTTATCTTTAGCTCGGTTTGAAGATTGCCCCGCATAAGATTTCAAAGATTAGTTCCTCTTTTGGACCCAAGTCAAGATCGACTTGGTGCATACTCGGCATCAAAATATTCAAATTTTGTTAGGTCCATTGATGCACGATTGACATATGGTAAAACCTTTGTCTTAGGCTTCCATTGCCAACTTGTCGAGGCCTTAATAAAGATAAAATGATTTCCAACCATTGTATCGCTTATCACCTTTGGAATTTTAAAACTTCTTTTGAATCGGTGGTGATATTTGGATTATCGATGGTTTGACACCGCTAGCCGTGTTTACATTTTGCTTAGCCGTGGTTGGAATCCATTTTGTGTAGCAAATGACAATAGATTTTGTATTCCATTCCTCATCAAGACCGCTCTTGGAATCATGTTTCATTAGGATGAGGTGTGTTTTATTTGAAAAGTTTTTATGGTTTACCCTCCTCCATTGATTCCAAACTTGTGATGCTTTTATCACAATTCCTCGTAAATGGTCAAAACTACCACACACAAAACAAGCCTTGTTAACACATTGAAACTCATCACCTAGTCTCATTAGAAATTAGACCATTTAAGCTTCTTTGATTTCCCTAGGTTTAAATTGTTTCATCATTCCCTAGGTATTTCTCTCGTACTCTACAACTTTCTTGGTAACTTTAGCTCCAAATCTAGGTACGTGATTGACTTGTTTAGAATCAACTTTCTTACAGACTCTATCTTTCGCACTTAGTTGATTCAGATACTAACATCCTCGAATCGATTCCCAATCTTCAATTATGGGAGCACCAGATAACTTAGCGTAACATATCTTAGGTAATTCATCTTATTTACTTCTTCAATGTGTTTATTAAACCGAACTCACTACTAAATGACAGTTCTTTAACCGGTGGTGCATGTTTCATTAAAGGGGTGGTGGCATATCATTGTATCCTATACCAAGCACCATCTCTAAGTTTTGGCCAATTGGTTTCAGACAAGATCGAAGCATATTGTAATTTAGCAACCCTAACAATATGTTTTTCTTTTCCTCTAGGGCCTTAACTTTTACACTTTCGCTTCCGATAGTCTATCTTTAAGCATTTTAATCTCTCTGCTTTTTAAGATCAATTTCACCACCTAGTATATTGATCTTTTCTACATACTCAAACTCACATTTAATCTGTAATTTTAGCTTTCTTCCACACCTCTAAACCAACTCTATATCCTAAATTATCTAGAGTCAATCTCTACTTCTTTTCTCATACTCGATAGCTTTTGAGACTCTAAGATATCGTAACATGATTTAAAGGAACAAGTAGATGTTTTAGAATCATTAGATACCTCAGAATCTGAACCAGAAGATGAAGCATAGGCCACTTGTTGATCCCAGTTGAGCAAACGATCTAATATAGAAACTGACTTGAATAAAGAACTTATTAAGTATCACGCGGAATTTAATACTTAATCTTAAGAAGAAGAACAATTAACATTCAACACCTCAATATTATTTATTAATACGAATACTCTTACAGTATTAGGGTTTTGCAACCTTGAAGTGTATCGAGCTTAGATATAAAACATACGTACATCTAACCTAGCCTAGGACCTCCTTTTATAGGTTAAGGAGTCCTATACAATATACAATACGTAACCTACAAGATAAATATCTTTTCCATATTTATCTGATACAAATAACTAACCGACTATAGAAAGCTAGCAGTGCTTACAATGTACTATCAGCAGTTACTTAATACTACTAGCCGTGGTTAACTTCATCAGTGGTTACACTTCTTCTGTCCGTGGTTATCTTCAAGCTTGTCCGCGGTTCCATTACTTAAAGTAATTCATCATACAAGGAACCTAAAACCCAACAGTGTACTTCATCAACAAACATCAAGTTTCATTCGACTAAAAAGATCTATTATCAACACAAGTTTCAAGATGTCTCAACCACCATACTCTAACTACTTTCCTCATGAGTATCCTTAACAACAACAACAACAACTACTACTACTACTACTACAACAATATCCTCCACAATAATTTCAACAACCATCACAAGTGTACTTTCCTCAAGGAGCACAACCTCTTCCACCACAAATCCCTCAACCAAACCCTCATCAACAGTATCAACATTGTAACTACTTCCAATATCAGTTTCCAGATAAGTATGCTATGAATGTCACAACGTAGAAGGAACCTTCTTGGTTTGCAAAGATGTGTGAAGCTTTAAGCAACCAACAATCCATTCAGGAAGCTGGATCCCTTGATAGACCTCCAATGCTCACTCCCGGAAACTATGATTAATGGGTGATAAGGTTTTTTAGGTTTTGTAATCTCAAGAAACCACATGGTAAGTTTTTGAAGAAGGTCATCCTTGAAGGTCCTTTTCAGATGCCTAATAGCACTATACCCAGAGATCCAAATGCTACTCCACAAAGAGATGATGTTACCAACATTCTCATAGTAGATCAACTCACTACTGAACAACTTCTTCACTTAGAAGCTGATGAAATTGCAATGCAATATATCCTTTTGGGATTACCCAATCTGATACTTCGTAGTGTTGATGCTTAGAAGACTGCCAAAGCTATGTGGGAACACATTCATCTTCTAATGGAAGGCACTAAACTCAATCAAGAAGACATGAAATCCAAAATCTACTTATCATATGAGAATTTCATGATTGAACCTGGGGAATCATTAGAGTCATACTATCATCAGTTCTCAGACATCATCAATGACTTAGACAAACACAAATCATTATGCCAAGGATTGCAATCAATACAAAGTTCCTCAGCTGTCTCAGTCCTGATTGGGAGAAGTATGTTACATTCATCCGTCAAGCTAAGAATGTTCATCAAGTAACGTACGGATTGTTGTATGACTACTTGAAGCACCATCAAAAGGAAGTAGACAAAGACAGAATCATCCGTGGAATCCCTGCTTCTCCAACTCTACCGGATAATCAAACTCTTGCTTTGTATACTCAAGCATGTTATCCTCAATTTCCAAACTTTCCAACTATCTTCACAAATCCACCACAACAAACTGCTCAGATTATACCATATGATCCATCACAGCAAGCACAAGAAACATGGCTAGTTCCTTACAACAACAACAATACTGATTCAGCACTCTACAGTGAAACTCCAGATGAGGATGCTGAGGCCTTCGATGCATTGAATCAAGGATTTGTAATGATTGCTAGAGCCTTCGGGAGATTTGCTAACAAATCCAACAATCGTATTCGCACCTCATCAAACACAAGAAATCAAGTTGTTGTTAACAATGGAAGAGTTGAGGTTCAGAACCGTGGAAATGGTCGTCAAATGGGTAGTGGTCAAGGGTTTAATGCTAATGGAAGGAATAACATGGATGCTCCACAACAACGGGTTCAAATGGTTGATAAGGGAAATGCTCATACTAGGATTAATGGTCTTCGCTGCTACAACTGCAACGAGAAGGGTCATCTGGCTAATGCTTGCCCAAATCCGAGAACAAGAGGTAGCGCTTATCACAAGGAGGCTTTACTCTTGTCTCTCAAGGATGAAGCAGGTGGAACACTTACCAACAAGGACAATAGCTTCATGGCTAATGCAGAATCTGATGATGACATGGAGGACTTGCAAGCTAACGCAGCTGTGATGTTAATGGCAAACATGCAAGAGCTCTACATGAGTGACACATGCCCAGTGTATGACACTGATGGCTTGTTTCAGGTACCGGATCCTAACATATGTCTTATACATGATCTGATATCTCCGCCTGCATCTGTATCCGACGAGGCACGAGTGTTCAACTTGAGGCGATAACGCCACACGCTGCTCGGGGTCAAAGGAACTTCCTTTTCTTCGAGCAAGTTTTATAACACCTCAGCGTTGAACCTAATCGTTGTAGTGTAGTAATTAGGGTGCCACGGGTATTGATATCGCTCTCTAGGGAATAGGAATGCTAGTAGGAGTTACTACGCTAAGGTTAAGGTTGAGGAAGATTTTTTATCTTTTTATATTTTATGAAAATGGAAAGGTACGAATCTCGGTATTGGATTTGGGGTTGGTATTTCTACCGATTACTCTACTATTATCTAATTATCTAAACTAAGGTTGTGGGAGTCTATGTCTAATTAATGTGTGCTCGTATGATAGTTTAAAGATGTGTTTACTTAGTTTGTATTACTCCTTAATTATCTCCTATTGATGGTTGAGTGTCACGCCTTATTCCTAGTTGCGTTGTGTTTCTAAAGTTGTAGGGTATGCGTTTCTCCCTAACTCTTTGAACTTACCAAAGGGTCTTGTCTACAACCACTTAGAGATTATAGACTCCTACTCTAAGGCGCTCTTGGATGGTTTAGACTACAATCACTCGGTAATCATACTCTAGGGTTCACAAAGATGAATCAAGCATTAAGTACACAACGAATGACCTATCGCATTACTAGATCATTAATCAACTAAGATAAGAAACAACCAATCAATATTTAATAATCAAGTTTCATACTTCCTAAGCAAACACACAAATAATTTAGCCGGACATGGAGAACATGCAAGCATACACAAATAATCAAAGACATAATTGAATTAATGAAGCAAAGACTTATCTTGGTGTAAGATAGGTTAAAACCCTAAAATACTGTACAAGACACCTTAGGTTCAGTTTTAGGTTTTTACTCCAAAGACTCTCCACATAAAGACCGAAAAATTCGGATTCTATATATAAGATTACAATTGCGGCAGGCGCCACCTAATGTTTAGTGACGCCGTGTCGCCGCCATTAGGTTTCGTCTTGGCCACGTTAACCTTGCGACGGCGCCACCTTATGTCCGTGACGCCATCCTCTTGACCGACGTCGCCCGGATCGCATCTAGGCCGTGCGAGTAGCGACGGCCTACTCTTTCACAACTAGACGCCGTCTCTTGAAAACACGAGTTTTGAGTTCGACCGTCACAATAATTCTCCGACGCGCCGCAAATAGCTCCCGCCGTCCGCCTTCTACATTCATGATCGTGAGTGTCTCGATTTCGACTTTGGCCATTTCTTCATATATTCGCCTTTTCAGTCCAAATAAGTGCCATTCCAAAGATTTTGCCTTCACGAGACCTAAAAAGTGAAAAGGCGATATTAAGCAATAACGGATACAAAGTGATCAAATAAGGACTTAAATGACCCTCAAATGGTACCTTTAAAACCTTATCAAATATCCCTACACTTGTTATTTGCTTGTCCTCAAGCAAATGTGCTTTAGCCAATTAATTTATAAGTTGGGGTCATTCGGCATTAATTCAAAAGCGGTCCACAACACATATAAGCCCCAAAAAGTCATAACAAGCACGGAAATTACATACTAGCACCTCACATGGGGTGTTTGGATACCCACATCTCTCTCGGTGTATAAATGAAATATAACAATATAGGAAATGGAAGATAAACACTCATTAACCGGTCCTAGTACATAGATTACCATAGGCTTGAGAATAGATCAAACCTCCATCGCTTTACGAAGCACCTAGGAAAGACTATCAAAGAGGTCTTTTAAAGGGTTGTAACGTTAGACTTACGGTAGGAAATAAGGGTTTTGTGGGATAGGCTATATAGTGGTGGTAAGTCAAAATCTCTATGTTAAATGCATACGAAGAATGGCGTTGCTAAGCCAAGACCGACACTCTAAAACTCTAGATAACGAAATAAATAAACATAAATTTAAAGATAGATGTAGGATGGTAGCCGTATGTTTTTTTTTTTTTTTTTTTTTTTTTTTAATCACTCTATATTTTTTTTTTTTCTTTTTTTTTTTTTTTTTTTTTTTATCATACACTTTACTCTACCATCCTCTATGACAACATCAAAATACTAGGATTTACAGCATATCCCTACACTGAGTTTTATTATTCTAACACTAATTTGACCCGAATCGAAAAGATCAAAACACTTGGGGTACATTATTATGTAAACAAAGGAATTTGAATTTAACGCCCTTCCGTCATTTCATAAACTTTAACTTTTCCCATGAATCCCAATCATCCCAAAGCGTATACAAAGGATATGACTCGACTTAGCAACTTATGCAAGCAACTAGATAATTGAACTAAGGGTTTAGGGTGATAACAAACATTTGCACTAAAAGTGAGTGCATAAGGGGTAGGCTAAGGCGATTTGGGTGTATATTTGGGGTGGGGTGTAAACAATGCTCTTCATTGATATTCCGAAAATCGAAATATCACGAGAACCGCGAAAAGGATAGGCTCGAGGGGTTAACTAGGGTATCGTGTACTAAAGATGAGTACAACGCAAAGGGTGTGGGGAATTACTCAACCGATGTCTAAGAAGTAATTATATTACAATGTATCAAACAAGGGTTATCCTAATGCCTCTTATCATTTAGTTATTCCTAACTACACAAGTGTAGTCTCACTTGCGATCTCGGAATGCATCACAAAACAAGTTCTAGAATCTAATATACTACCGGTTCACACTCTAAGCATTAAAGATGAATGCTTTAATTCCTACTAATCTAAGGGCGATCCTCACATTTTAGGTGGAATTTGGGTGGTAAGGGTTTTGTGCTAGTCATATAACTTCCTATCCATGAGGCGCTTTGTTAAGACTAATGGCCCACTCCTATATGTCATGAAAATTTTAAATTTGGTGCCAAAATTACCCTAACCGACATTTCTCATGGTTTATTACACAATCACAATTGGACAAAGCAAATAGTCAAGGATAAGCATAGTTTCAAAGTTCCCGCTTTATTTTCCCTCCCTACACTTAAACCGAACATTGTCCTCAATGTTCCCGAAAGTATCAAAGATATGATAAAGAAGGTAATTAAAAGCGAAAGAAACTAATACTCCCCGATTAGCTCGGTAGGATCCGTGTAAAGTGGTGGTTAAATTCTTTTCAAGAAGAATTATTGCGTGAAAAGCTCCTTCCAATCTTATGTAACTTCTTCTTGACAAACTAAACCCGCACACTTGAAGAAAACAAACGAAACCTTCGCGTAAAATCGGTGTAATAATATATATAAGACTCGATTTAAACTAGGATATAATGCTTGTGGAATGGATGTTTACGTAATTTCTAAGAAAATTAAGACACGGAAAATTCCAAAATTTATAAGTAGCTCGAGAAACGAGAAAAAGTAATCGACGTTTTACTCCTTCCCCGACGTCAGTTGCAATCTGACGACGTCAGTTATCCCGACAAAAGCTGGTCTCGATTTTGGAAAAATTTCGGAAAATTTACATCTTTAGAATCTGGAAAATTTTCGCAAAACATCCATTATGACTCGATACAAGCATTTGACTCGAACAAACAAACATATATATCTTTTAGTTAATTGTTATTCTCATGTTTACGTTTCTTTTGAAAACGTGTGTAATCCTCCTACACTTATCCCTTATGTAAAATACCTTTATATGTAATTAAGACGAAGTTAAAAACAAAATAAAGCATTTTACAAATTTAAACATGAGGATAAACAATTAATAAAAGATATATGACACTAACAAGCAAACAATTAAGCATGGGTTGCCTCCCACGAAGCGCTTTTCTTTATTTAAGAGTCTTGTAGCTAGACTCATAGTCGTTCTACGTTTCCTCTACCGTTCTCTTGACGGCCCTCAATGGGGATTCCATGTTGTAGAAGTGCCTAAAATGCGCTTTCTAAGAGTTCATCCTCTCCCATTCGGTCCTGTATTCCGGTCCTAGGCTCAAACAATCCTTGTAGAATCCGAAAATCTTAGCCATAACATAATCAACACCTTTCTCCCTATCCTCATCATTCCTATAATAGACCGATAGTTTAAGTTCCTTTTCATCATTAGAGAGTGACGAAAACTTCTCAATCTTAAACGGCATTTGGTAAGCTATGTCATCGTTCTTATTCTTGAATCGCACTACTCCTAATGAGGGGTCATAGGTCATTCCGGTGCTTTCTATGAAAGGTTTTCCTAGAATAACATGGGATAAGCTAGGGTCTATGGTTGTGCTAATATCATCCACAATTATGAAATCCGTAGGAAACGTGAAACTACCTACATAAACGGGCAATCCCTTAACTCTACCAAGAAAATTGCAACTAACATTAGGATCATTGGGGTCTTGCCTAGTTGGAATAGGCTTCTTCAATATCCAATTGTAGTAGGTGCTAGTCATTATGTTGATTGGGGACTTGCGATCAATGTAAGCTTTTGCCACAAAAAGGTGTCCTATGACACATGGTATGTTAAGATTCCAAGGGTTCCCAAACTTAATTCGAGGACTTTTTGATGTAGACTAAATAACGAGATAACAAAAATCGGACCTGTTGATTCACACGAATACCAGGAACGATCCTACCAATAATCGTTGATTCACCCGAATGCCGATTATAGGAATTCTTAGCAAAGTGCGCCAAAATAGACTTTTGGTATTTCATAAACTCATTATTCCACATTACAAAGGAAGTCTTAAATAGGACTACAAAGCGAAGCGGGCCCTAGAAGACAAACAGGTGAAAGTTATTACATAAACAAAGTCCAAAACCGAAAAACACTAAAATGCAAATAACTCATAAAATAGAGTGTTTGGGCTCGAAAGTTCTGGAAACCGTGAAGCCAGTTTCCCACCACGTGCTCCTCGTTCCAAGCTTCGATTTGACTGTAATTCGCCTAAAACAGAGCCCGTAGCCCAAGTTATGCCCATTTTAGTGAGGCCCCTTTGTCACACGATCTTGGGCCTCCGAAACATCATGGCCTGTTCATCAACACTTGGGCCCACATCATTCCCCCCTGGGTAGACTAAATTCGTCCTCGAATTCACAGCATGATCATCATCAGAAGAATCACCATAGAAAGGCAACAAGTGTTTCACATTAAACACATCTGAACATCGGATATGTCTCGGTAACTTCAAACGGTAAGCATTGGAGTTAATTTTGTCAACAATTTCCAATGGGCCAATTTTCTTAGCGGACAATTTATTATACTCACCAACCGAGAAACGATCCTTAGTTAAAACAGCCCATACAAAGTCACCTACTTCAAAATCCACATGCCTCCGCTTTTGATCAGCATCTTGTTTGTACTTTAAGTTAGCTCGAACCAAGTTGTCATGAGCGATTTTATGAACTTCATGTAACCCTTCAACAAAATCCTGCACTTTCTTTGGAATAGAACCAGAAATAGGAAGAGACATTAAATCAAGAGGTCCACGTGGTTGTGCAGAATAAACCACCTGGAACGGACTAAACCCAGTGCTCCGATTAACAGCATGATTATGAGCAAACTCAGCTTGACATAACTTCTGATCCCATGCCTTCACATGATCACCTACTAAACACCTCAACAGATTACCAAGAGACCGGTTAACAACTTCAGTCTGCCCATCAGTTTGGGGATGATAAGCACTACTAAAATTGAGTTGAGTATTCACCATCTTCCACAAACTACGCCAAAAATGACTTAGAAACCGAGTGTCACGATCGGAAACAATAGATGAAGGCAAACCATGTAAACGATATACATCGCGAAAGAAAAGTTGGGCCACATTAAGCGTGATCATTGTCTTCTTGCATGCAATAAAGTGTACCATCTTGAGAAGCGATCAACAACAACAAATATTGAATCATTACCCCTTTGAGTACGAGGTAACCCCAACACAAAATCCATGCTGATATCAACCCATGGCTGCAAAGGAACCGGTAAAGGCATATAGAGTCCCGCATTAGTAGATGTACCCTTTGAAACTTGGCAAATACGACACCGCTTGACATAATGTTCCACTTCTTTCCTCATAGTAGGCCAGAAATAAGAAGCTTGCACCAACTGTAAAGTGCGATCACGACCAACATGTCCCTCGCCATGTAATTCCTTAATAATTTTCAAGCGAAGGCTAGAATTAGGAATACATAGTTGATTCCCTTTGAAAAGAAAACCATCATGTAGAAGGAAATCTGGTTTTGGCCGATTGCACACCACATAACAACGAGAAAATATGGGTCAAGGGTTAGCGCTTTCATGAATGACATCCATCCTGGTACATCAACTCATAGATACAAGATTACTCCTCCGCTTAAGGCATCAACGACCCGATTCCTAACACCAGGTCTTGTGTTTGACCACAAAGTAAACTTTTCAAGAAATGCCAACCAACGCCCATGCTTATATGACACCTTATCTTGAGTGCGAATATGCCTTAAAGAATCATGATCGATGAACAAAACAAACTCCTTATGAAACGAGATAATGGCGCCAATGCTTTATAGCTTGAACAATAGCATAAAACTCCAAGTCATAAGTAGTGTACCTAGACTTTGGCTCATCAATTTCTCACTAAAGTAGGCAACAGTCGACCACCTTGACCGAGAACCCGCCAATTGCAACCTTTGAGGCATCGTATGAAGCTCAAAACTTGAGAAAAATCAGCAATACGGAATTGGTCTTGTAGTGAGCTTTTCTTTGATAATCTAAAAGCAGACCGCCTCCTCCGTCCACACAAATGACTTTCCTTCATGCAATCTGTCAATGGAGCCATAATGGAACTAAAATTTGGGATGAACCGCCTATAAAAGGAAGCAAGCCCATGAAAACTACGAACTTGATGATGGTAGTTGAGTTAGCCACCTTGAACAATTGCTACTTTAGACTCATCCACTTGTATTCCATCACGAAATAACATACCCCAAGAACAGAACCTTAGGGGTCATGAAAACACATTTCTTTGTGGTCGATAGAAACTATCCTTGCGAAGTAAAGTCAAGACCTGCTTCACATGGATGAGATGCTCACTGAAAGAAGTACTATAAATGAGAATATCATCAAAATAAACAACCACAAACTTCCCAATAAAAGGCCTGAGCAATTGGTTCATCACACGCATAAACGTACTAGGTGCGTTTGACAAACCAAAAGGCATCACCAACCATTCATACAACCCTTCACGAGTCTTGAAGGCAGTCTTCCATTCATCACCAGGTCTAAGACGGATCCGTAATACCCACTCTTCAAATCCAACTTTGTGAAAATAGTGGCACCACCGATCCGGTCAAGCAAATCATCAAGCCGAGGGATAGGAAACATGCCTCACAAGAATCTTGTTGATGGCTCGACTATCAACACACATACGCCATGTTCCATCCTTCTTGAGTCAATAGGCGTGAACAAGACAAGGACTCATGCTCTCTCGAGCGTGACCCTTAGAAACAAGTTCCTCCACCGCCGTCGCAATTTCATGCTCTACGGACTCATCCTATAATGTGTCTGTTAGGCAGTGTGAACCAGGGCTCTAAATCAATATGATGTTGTATGTCACGAACGGGGCAAATCATCGGGAAAACATCGAAAATTCCTTGAGTAAAGGAATCATAGCCTCTGAATTTCGCTATCTTCAACTACCTCCTTCCTATTAGCACAAAGACTTTATCTCCCGCCCAACTCGTCCTCAAACCGGGAAAGGGTTAGTAAAGTACCAGTGGGCTTGTTAACTAGTTCTTTGGGCTTATTCGCATCAATGTTATCTTAGCACCATCAAATAGGAAACTATAAGTATTAGTTAGCCCATTATGATTTGTGTTGCGATCATACTCCCAAGGTCTACCCGGTAATAAGTGACAAGCATCCATGGGCACCACATCACACCAAACATTATCTTTGTAGGTTGTCCCAACGGAAAATAGAACAAGGACACGTTTGGAAACAAGAACCTCACCACCTTTCTTAAGCCAACGTGAATTTGTAAGGTTTGGAACGGGTCTCTGTCTTCATCCCAACTTCACGAATCGCTTCTTCAGATATCAAATTATCACAACTACCCGGTCAACCACAAAGGTGCACATCTTACGAGATAGTACAGGTCGAGTGAAAGATGTTGTGCCGAGCCAATCATCGCCATGACTTTTGGTGTTAAGCAAGGCGCCTTACCACCAAAGCTACCCCATGCGGATGCCCTACCAAGTCGTGACTCTTGGCTTTCCAACTCTCTCCCGTCGGTTTCAATTGTCGCCACCATGCGGATGCCCTACCACGTAGCTCGGTAGCGATCGGTGAAACCTTCTTGTTTTCGTGAATCTCTTTGAATTCAAACACTTCTTCGACCGCAACAAGCCAATCAATGAACCCTCGGGATTCAAAGTATCCCCATCAAACTCGGAATATTGACCTCGGTCCAGTTCCAACGCCTATTATCCTCCCTTTCATTTTGCCTTGGTCGCTTTTCTTGTTGTTCATCGGAAGATGAACCGTCACCCTCACCGAACGGATTTTCGATCGCTCGTCTTCACTTTCCGGCAGTTACGATTACGAGGCCTTCTTTGATTCATTAAGTCGACCATCGATCGGATAATTGATCAACAAACCCACCCATTCGCTCCTCCATTCTTGCCATAAGACGCTCAAATTCTTGTTCATACGCGTCATTAGTATTCCTATTCCTCCTTGGAGGCATAATGATTAGGAACTTTTAGCTCGAAACCAAGCGATGTAGACTAAATAACGAGATAACAAAATCGGACTGTTGATTCACACGAATACGAGAACGATCCTACCAATAATCGTTGATTCACCCGAATGCCGATTATAGAGAATTCTTAGCAAAGTCGCCAAAATAGACTTTTGGTATTTCATAAAACTCATTATTCAACATTACAAAGGAAGTCTTAAATAGGACTACAAAGCGAACGGGCCCTAGAAGACAAACGGTGAAAGTTATTACATAAACAAAGTCCAAAAACCGAAAAACACTAAAATGCAAATAACTCATAAAATAGAGTGTTTGAGGCTCGAAAGTTCGGAAACCGACGAAGTCGGTTTCCCACCACGTGCTCCTCGCTCCAAGCTTCGATTTGACTGTAATTCGCCTAAAACGAGCCCCGTAGCCCAAGTTATGCCCATTTTAGTGAGGCCCCTTTTGTCACACGATCTTGGGCCTCCAGAAACATCATGGCCTGTTCATCAACACTTGGGCCCACATCACTTTTCCTAACATACATGTGACGGAGGTCACGCACTAAGTAAGGGTGGCGAGATAGTTCTTCGTCCGTAGGAAATTCGTTGAAATAGTCAATGTCTACTTCATCTATTTCCTCGGGTATTTCCTCATCCACTAGTGTATAGTCCTCTTCGTCATTTGTTTCATCAGGTTCAACTAAGGCGATGGTATTGACGAATTGGACATACTTTAGCTTGCTTGGATCCTTAATCTCTATGCTTGAAGGCTCGGAGTTGAGATAGCACTAACCTTCTTATCACTATTAGCTATGGATTTCAAAAGGTTGTCTATTTTCCTATCCATCTCGGCTTCTTGATTATTAAAGCGGTCCGAGAGCTTAGCTATTTAGGTTTCTTGGGATGTAACTAGGTTTTGCAACATCCTTCGATGTTTTGTTGGTTAGGACCGTTAGGTGGGGCCATGAGAAATCATTAGAGTGAATTCTTTGGTTTGTCCCCAGAGAAATCGAGCTTTCCTTTCCATGCCTCTGGTTTCATTGAAATTCCTAGGTCCGGGTGTTGTAGGAATCTTCCTCCCGTTCCATTAATACTGTGAGGACGCGTAGTCAGCGAGCGTGTTCGGGATCGGTGCTATTCAGCGTGTTATGAGGATCACAAAGCGGCTCACATGAAGAGGAAGCTTTGTTCACATGGTGTGAAGACTTAGGATTTTCGTAGGAACTCATGAGGAATTTAACTGATCTTCAAGTTCGATCATCCTACGGTCGGGAGGAGGCAAGGAGATTGCCTTGACGGTTTTGGGCACTCACGGGGTCATCCCAACTTCGTTGTCATAGAGGGCAAGGTCCTCTATTATTTCCCATGATTCTTCTGCGGTGAGATCACTAAGTTTTCCACCGCCGCTTGGTCAATGGATCGCTTAGTGGGAAAGTTGACATGATCATAAAAGATTTGGACTTGGAGCCAAAGATCAATGCGTGATGAGGACTTTATGAAGTAAGTCCTTGAATCGGGTCCATGCTTCAGAGAGATTCACCTTGACGTTGTTGGAACATCAAGATGTCATTCCTAAGCTTAGTGGTTCTCCCCGTGGGAAAAATTGAGCAAGGAAGCGAGAAGTAAGATCATCCCAACTTGAGATGGAGCCAAGGGAAGTCGCTCAAGCCAATTACTAGCTTGGTCCCGTGAGAGAATTGGAAGAGACGCAGTAGCGTGGTCTCCCGAGTAGTGGCATCAAGGTCGATGGAATCGGCGATTTTGAGAAATCCCTCGGATGTCGATTTGGATCTTGAACGAAGTCCATGGAATACATATCCGTTTTGCACCAACCGGATGGTGTCGGATCGCAGGCCGTAGTTTGGGCTTGGTCGGGAAGCTCAATGGTGTTCCTATAGCCTAGGTGGCTTGGTCTCGAGTATTCACCAAGAGTACGGGCTCTTGGCGGGTCATTTGGTGGTATGTTGATGAATGGTAGTGGGTTATCACCTTCCATGATGAAAAGTGATGAGGTTACGAACAAAGGTTCGAAGAAGGGGATAGACTAAGAGAAATCTAAAATGAGAAAAAAAAGTTTACTTGATAGGAATCAAGCAAAGAAACCTAAGCGAGGTGTACTACTAACTAGCTATTCTATTCTCGCCAGCGCGCCTAAAAACTTAATAACGCCACACGCGTCGTTCGGGGTCAAAGGAACTTCCTTTTCTTGAGCAAGTTTTATAACACCCTAGGCGTTGAACCTAATCGTTGTAGTGTAGTAATTAGGGTAAGCCACGGGTATTGATATCGCTCTCTAGGGGAATAGGAATGCTAGTAGGGAGTTACTACGCTAAGGTTAAGGTTGAGGAAGATTTTTTATCTTTTATATTTTATGAAAATGGAAAGGTACGAATCTCGGGTATTGGATTTGGGGGTTGGTATTTCTACCGATTACTCTACTATTATCTAATTATCTAAACTAAGGTTGTGGGAGTCTATGTCTAATTAATGTGTGCTCGTGATGATAGTTTAAAGATGTGTTTACTTAGTTTGTATTACTCCTTAATTATCTCCTATTGATGGTTGAGTGTCACGCCTTATTCCTAGTTGCGTTGTGTAAAGTTGTAGGGTATGCGTTTCTCCCTAACTCTTTGAACTTACCAAAGGGTCTTGTCTACAAATCCACTTAGAGATTATAGACTCTACTCTAAGGCGCTCTTGGATGGTTTAGACTACAATCACTCGGTAATCATACTCTAGGGTTCACAAAGATGAATCAAGCATTAGTACACAACGAATGACCTATCGCATTACTAGATCATTAATCAACTAAGATAAGAAACAACCAATCAATATTTAATAATTAAGTTTCATACTTCCTAAGCAAACACACAAATAAATTAGCCGGACATGGAGAACATGCAAGCATACACACAAATAATCAAAGACATAATTGAATTAATGAAGCAAAGACTTATCTTGGTGTAAGATAGGGTTAAAAACCCTAAAATACTGTACAAGACACCTTAGGTTCGGTTTTAGGTTTTTACTCCAAAGACTCTCCACATAAAGACTGAAAAATTCGGATTCTATATATAAGATTACAATTGCGACGGCGTCACCTTATGTTTAGTGACGCGTCGTGTCGCCGCCATTAGGGTTTCGTCTTGGCCACGTTAACCTTGCGACGGCGTCACCTTATGTCCGTGACGCCGTCCTCTTGACCGGCGTCGCTCGGATCGCATCTAGGCCGTCTAAGTAGCGACGGCCTACTCTTTCGAGAACTAGACGCCTCTTGAAAACACGAGTTTTGAGTTCGACCGTCACAATAATTCTCCGACGGCGTCGCAAATAGCTCTGACGCCGTGCGCCTTCTACATTCAATGATTGTGAGTGTCTCGATTTCGACTTTGGCCATTTTCTTCATATATTCGCCTTTTCGTCCAAATAAGTGCCATTCCAGCATTTTGCCTTCACGAGACCTAAAAGTGAAAAGGGCGATATTAAGCAATAACGGATACAAAAGTGATCAAATAAGGACTTAAATGACCCTCAAATGGTACCTTTTAAAACCTTATCATGAGCCTCTTGCATCTCATCATGAAGAGAATCAAATGGATCCCGTAGTTACATTTGACAATCAAGATGACCTTATAGTTAATATTGATAATCAAGTTGACTCCGTGCTTATATTTGAGGATCTCAGTAATGATTATGTGGAGACTCAAGTTGAACAAAATGAGCCTTTGTCTTATCCAGATCCCGGGCTCATGACCTTATTTCAGACCACCCAAGCTCACTTAGAGAAGTGCAATGAGATTAATAAGAATCTTAATGCTAAGATTGCATTGTTAACTAAGGATAATGAATGCTATAAATTACAACTCAACAATTTTGAAACAAAACAGAAACGTGAATACAGTTTTGAAGTCGCTTTTGCAAAATCCTACCAAAATGAAAAATCTTTGGAAATACAGATACGTGATCTAATCGAATCCAAGAATGTATTGCTTTCTCAAATAGAACAACAAAAATTTGATCATCAACAACAAATTAACGCTCTCACTTCGGAAAATCAAAAAGCTAAGTCTGAGTTGTTAATTTGTCAAAAACAGTTTTCTGAGTATAAAAAACATTCAAGGATGAGAATAGATCAGTATCTTGATGAAATTTTCGATTTACAAAACAAAATCAAAGAGTTTCGAAATGTTGTTTATAAACATGGTGAGTCAATCACAAAAATTCAAAAGTTTACTTTTAAGCCAAATCCAGATGGATATGGGCCAATTCTTGCTGATTACAAACCAAGTTTTTCACATATAGCATTCAAACCAACTCCTCAAGTTTACAGTGCAGAACATAGAATTGATGATTCAATTATGAGTGTTGTTGAATATAATCGTGACGAGGAATTAGATGCCAATGCTGAGATTCTATTAAAAATGGAAAATGTTGAATATAACAAACCATTCGATTACTGAAAAATCATACCGTTTGTTAAACAACAGGATAATACTAACGCACATTGGGTTATCACACCAATTCCAGAGTCCTCTTTTGATGTTGGTCCCCTAAACAATGTTGCACAAATTAATGGTCCTTTACCTTCCCTCAGTGAAATAAAGTCATTACCCGAAAGATGTCAAATTCTTAAATATTTTGATACATTCATGTCTGACATCAAACTTTTGGAACATAAAATTGAAGTTAGTTCTGAAATAAAAGCTGAAATTTTTCAATCGCCACATGCGCGAAATCAAAGAGATATTTTTCAGAAAAGGCATTTACCCCATGTCCGAAATTTACGAATGTGTGCAATATATTGGGAACGGGATCTTCAGAAGGAGATTGGACTTACGAAAATAGTTTTCAAGAAAACAGAAACATCGATTTCCAATACTAAATGGAAAAAGAAAATATTACGAAATCATGTTGATCGACTCTTGGAAGATGTTATCTGTGCTGATACCATAAATGTTGTGTGATTACATACTGTTGCATATGCATTTGATTATATTGTTGTTGATTCTGTTGATAATGTTGAGAATATCGATAATGTGCCTCAAATCGAGTCTTTGAAAGTTGAAAATGAGTGTTTGTTAAATGAGCTTTCGAATGCAAAACGTCGTCTTCAATGGTGTCAACAAGATTGTCAAAATCGTGAACTTGCTTTGCAAAACAAAATCAACCAGTTGCGTGCCACACCTTTTGAACCAAAACTTGAACAACTGGATGATGAAAACGTGTCTTTAAAATGTCAAATTTCAAAATATGAGCAAGAAATTGCCAAAGTCAAAATTGAATATGGTGTCATATTTGATTTGCTCAAAAAGACTCGTGCTAAAGCATCAAAAGATATTGATGATTCTTTTAAATACACCAAAGAAGTAATTAATGCTTGTGGAAACGTTCGCTCTGAAAATAAATATTTGTTACACACTATAATTGAGTTGAAAGAGAAGTTAGGGAAATATGAACAAGAAAAATCAAGTAACACAAATATCCTTGCACCTGGAATGCTTAAAATTGACACTAGGATTCCTAATGACAAACCACAAAATACTAATGTGCTTTCTTCCACTTCTACAGGAGTAGTTGCCTCTAATCCTAACGTTAGCACTTCACAGCTTAAGAGCAAAAACAGGAAGAATAGGAATTTACAACGTAAGAAAAGAACAATAAAGACCTCTGAAGTAGAAGAACACACTAGGACTTTAAATAAAACTCATGTTGCACCAACTTTAAACATTGCGTTAGATAAGTGTAATAGAAAAAGTGATGTAACGAATGCTGAACCTTTAAGTACTTTGAATGTTTTGTTTGAAGCATCTTGTATTGGTTGTCATAAAAGCATGTTGTCTGGTTCTCATGATAAATGTGTTGCTAAATCTATCTTATCTCGTAAGCGGAAACATAGAAATCAAACTACCTTTAGGCCCACTAATGCTTCTAAATCTGTGCTAGGTAAACCGCCTTCTAATGTTTTTGTAAATATCATTGATGTACCCATAGCACCCACTTCACCTCCTAGGAAGAGAATATCACCTAGTGCATTCACTAAGACCAAAACACAAACTAGTTGGACTTGGCAGAGATGGTTACAAAATACACCTGGATTTAAATGGATTCCTAAAATCATTAACATGTGTGTTTCAATCAGAATCGTAACGGAACCTCTAACTCTTGGGTTCCACCTCTACTTCTATTCCACCGTGTCGTCATGTGTAATGCAGTGATGTCTGATCATCCTTTGGATTGTTGATAGCGGATGTTCCGGCACATGATAGGCAATCTCAAACTGTTATCAAAGTTTGTCTCAAAGTTCATTGGCACTGTCAGGTTTGGGAATGATCACTTCGCAGATATCATGGGCTACGGAGACTACATCAATGGGAACATTGAAATTAGCAGAGTTTATTATGTGGAAGGTCTCGGTCACAATCTCTTTTCAGTCGGTCAGTTTTGTGATGGTGATTTGGAAGTTGCTTTTAAGGAGAAAACTTGTTTCATTCGTGATCTACAAGGAAACGATCTTATGTCTGGAAACCGCACATCAAGCCTTTACATAATCTCAATGCAAGACATGATTTCTTCATCTCCCATCTGTCTACTTTCTAAGGCATCATCTAAAAAATCTTGGCTGTGGCACCGACGTCTTTCAAACTTGAACTTTCAAACCATAACCAATCTTGCACGACACAAACTAGTTGAAGGTCTTCCAAGATTTAGGTATTCAAAAGATCACCTATGCTCAGCTTGTGACCAAGGTAAAAGAACTCGTGCTCACTTTCCCACAAAGAAGGACCACAACTCTCAGCATGTCCTTCATCTTCTTCACATGGATTTGTGTGGCCCGATGTGCAGCCGATTAATGGTAAACGCTACATTCTAGTAATAGTTGATGACTACTCAAGATGGACTTGGGTTTATTTTCTTCGAAGTAAAGACCAAGCTCTACAAATGATCATCACCTTTCTCACGAAAATTCAAGTTCAGCTCCGGAACATAGTTTGACAAGTCAAAACTGACAAAGGATCTGAATTTGTGAATCAAACTCTTCGGGAATACTATGAGAAAGTGGGAATTGAGCATCAGACATCTATTGCACGGACACCAGAACAAAATGGAGTTGTCGAAAGACAAAACCGTACGTTAGTAGAAGTTGCGAGAACGATGTTGATCAATGCAAAACTTCCAGATTACTTATGGGCAGAAGCTGTGTCAACTTCATGCTACACTCATAACCATTCTATGATAACCAAACGCCACAACAAAACACCTTATGAGCTTATCCATAACATAAAACCAAATCTCAAACACTTTCATGTATTTGGTGCTCTTTGTTACCCGGATAATGATCGTGATGACTTTGGAAAGCTCAAGGCTAAAACTGACATTGGAGTCTTCGTTGGATACTGTGAAAACTCAAAGGGATATCGGATTTGGAATCGTCGTACAAAGGAGATTATGAAAACGATTCATGCTAATTTTGATGAGCTCACAGAAATAGCTTCTGAGCAAAACAGCTTGGAACCCGGACATAACCGTCTCAACTTCCCCCAATCATCAGCGGCTCAATCTTATCAACTCACTCGTCGTCAAATGGAAACATTGTTTGCTCCTTTGTTTAGTGATGATTTTGATCAACGTGCTCCTGATGTATCAAATGTTTCCGCTGCTCAACCTGATAATATTCCAATCCCTGATACACTTGAAACAACAACAACCGTTGTTGATGCACCTCCGATTGGATCCACAAAAACTGCTAAACAAACTGCTTCTAATGACGTTGATCCAACTGATGATCCTCTTAATCAATATGTACCTGCACCAGTGGATTATGATGGAAATGCATTCTTTAACCCTTTCGCTACTGAAAATGCAAACTCAGATGTTTCTGAATCATCTACTAGTCATCTGAATCCACCAAATCTGCACAACGTATATCAACACCAACCCTCCACACATCATTGGACTAAAGACCATCCTCTTGTTAATATTTTTGGCAACCCAAACCAACCAGTCGTTACTAGACAACGCCTTCAGACTGACGGTGAACATTGCATTTATGTAGTCACCGTCTGTCAAACTGAACCCAAAAAAATCAATGATGCAATGACCAAAGACAACTGGATTGAATCCATGCAATAAGAGTTAAACCAGTTCAAACGTCTAGAAGTATGGGAATTGGTTGAAAGACCAACAGAGGTCTATGTCATTGGTCTCAATTGGATTTGGAAAAACAAGTTAGATGCCGAGGGTACAGCTTATCCAAAATAAGTCACGTCGGTGGCTAAGGGTTATAGGATGGAAGAGGGATTGACTTCAAGAATCATTCACACCGGTAGCTAGACTTGAGGTTGTACGGATTTTTCCGCATTCGCGGCTCACATGAATAACACGATCTAACAGATGGATGTCAAGCGCTTTTCGAATGGTAAACTCGAAGGAAACAAAGATATGTTAGTCACCGAAGGATTTGTTGATCCAGAGTTCCCTAATCATGTCTACAAACTAAACAACGCTCTTTACGGTCTCAAACAAGCCCCTCGGGCGTGGTATGATGAGTTGTCCTCCTTTCTCCTTTCTCATAATTTTGTCAAAGGATCGGTCGACCTAACACTGTTTATTTAGTATCACGGGGCACACATTTTAATTGTTCAGATTTATGTGGATGACATCATTTTTGGTTCTACCCACAAAAAGTACTCAAACGCTTTTTCAAAACTAATGAAAACAAATTTTGAAATGTCAATGATGGGTGAACTTACGTTCTTCTTAAGACTACAAGTTCATCAATCACCCCGTGGTATTTTCCTAAGTCAGTCCAAATATGCTCTTGAAATATTGAATAAATATGGAATGCAAAGTTGTGACACTTATGCAACACCAATGGCCTGACATTGTATTTTTGGGTCTCTCATGTACCTAACAGCCAATAGGCCTGACATTGTATTTTCTGTATATCTTTGCTCCCGTTATCATTCAAGACCAACTGAAAGACACCTCACTGAGGCTAAAAGAATCCTCGATACGTAAAGGGAACCATTAATTTGGGGATCCGTATCCGAAGGATTACGGTTTTGAACTAATAGCTTTTTCAGAACGACCACGCAGGATGCTTAGATTCACGAAAAGTACTTCAGGAGGTTTACAATTCCTTGGTTATAAATTGGTGTCATGGCAATCGAAGAAACAAGACTGTACATCGTTGTCCTCAACTGAAGCAGAATATGTAGCCATGCCTGCGTGTTGTGCTCAAGTCATTTGGATGAGAACACAACTCAAAGATTATGGTTATGTATTTGACAGAATCCCGGTGTATTGTGACAACCGAAGTGCTATTGCGATCTCGTGCAACACCATTCAACACTCGAAGTCAAAGCTCATCGATCTTCGATATCATTTCATCAAAGAGCATGTGGAAAAGGGTACCATTGAATTATACTTTGTAGGCACTGAAGACCAATTAGCGGATCTTCTCACTAAAGCCTTGCCTCCCAGAAGATCCATGCCTAAGAATCAATCTCCAAATCCGTTCTACAAATTCAAATTCTATCGCGAAATAGACGTCAACATGGAAAATCTCAATGCCTCCAATGAACTAACAATGGCAGATATCTTCCCTGCGGGTTATCACAAAACAATTGGAAAGAACAACCTCAAAGTTGACTTTTAAAACTTCACATGCTCAGAATCCTCGTGCAGAGTAGCTGTGGACATTCTCAAGGAACATCCCCACCGTCTTATGCTATCTAACTCGGCTTCAGTACCAGAGATCTATATTCATCAATTCTAGCATACCATGGACAAAATCGATGGTTAAGATGCAGTCAAAGTGATCCTTGGCACCAAGGAAGTCACAATTACAGTAGCGGATCTTCGAACTATTCTTCTTCTACCAGTCATTTAGTCTACCGATTACGTTCCAACTCCTACTAAAGAGGAAGTAATGCAATTTATGGTCGACATTGGATATGACGAAGTTGTTGGCATCATCACTAAACACTCTAGTGTTGATCTCAAGAACATCCCTCAGCCCTGGAGGACTCTCTACATCATGATCGCCAAGTCTGTATCTGGAAGAGATAGCGGTCATCAACATCCTAAACTGATGCACCTTCAAACCTTTTGGGGAATGGTCAACAAGCAACACATCGACTACGCAAGCTTGATATGGGAAGACATGATGCAACATCATAAGAAGCCTGGTTCAAAGATTCCCTTTATCACATACACTAAGTTGCTGATCCAAAATATTCTCGGGAAGCACCAGGACATCCTAATGAGAATCAATGACCCCAAAACTCACTCAATGTTGTATGAGCCTACTTTAAACATTGTTAGATTCAAAGACTCTTCAATACGCAAATAAGGTGCGGAATTACTTGACTGCTTGATTACTGATGCAATCAAGGTTCTTCCCTTGTACCTTCGTTACAAAGAAGCTGTGAGTGCTGGTAAGGTTGGGTTTATGGATGAGAAGTCTACTTTAGTGGCTACCACAAGGGCAAGAAGATCAGGAAGCACTGGAAGCACTAGGAGCACCACCAAGTACAAGAAAAGGCATCCTGGCTTCAAGAAAAGAGTCCCAGCTCAGATCGTTCATCCTCAAGTTAAACCAGAGCCAATTCCACATGACGACGACTCTGAAACTGAGTCAGATGAGGTGACTTACTACTCTGAAATGCCACAAGATGACTTATATAATCAAAATTCAGAGGACAAACCCACCAGTCCCCCATCCGATAAAGGAAAAAAGCCAGTGGAAGAAGAAGAAGAAGATTCAGACGATGAGATTGATCCTAAAGATGGAGACAAAGCATATCAGAAAACTCTGAAACAACTAAGGATATAGCATACTGCTAAAGAGTTTAATCTTCAACAATTAAAAGGCCCTGGAGGTTCCAGTGGTGGTGTTCCTATTACACCAGTTCTTGATGCGGTTAATCAACCCGATAAGCGAACTGGTGCCACCACCAAGGAATCTACAGAGCAGAAGCAATAAGAGGATCAGATAATGTTTGACTTTGAACATGATGAACAAGAGACTGATGAGAGAGTAACAGAGAAAGATGTGGAGGAAGCTGCAAGGGAAAGGGCTAGAGAAGAACTTGCTAAGAAGGAAGAAGAGGAACGCATTAGAAGGGAAACATATAATTACATTATGGACAACCCTGATCACAACTCTGAGCAACACTTAGAGCAACCCCATGACTCCTCCACAACTGAATCATCATCCCACTCATCACCACCACCATCAAAAGAAACAACAACAAAATCATCATCCAAGTCAATCAAGAAAAAGGCGGACACATGGGCGTCTCGTACCAAAGCTAAGATCCAGAAAGCCGTGCATCAAGAAAGAAAACATAAAAAAAGTCTAGTAGACTGAAAATTAAACTTGCTAGCTAACAGGGTTAATGCACTTGGTCAAGAGATGAACACGTTTATAGAGGAGAGAGATCAGATAAAGTTATTCCTCAACAGAGACGTTAAAGGAGAAATGGATGAGCAGATTAAAGAATACACTCATCAATTCCTTCTCCAATATGTCCCTGGAGTAACTAAAGAAATGTTCTCAAAACAATTCTACCCAACATTGAGAACACTGGTCAGGCAAACAATTACAACAACACCGGTGACAATGCAAACTCGACCAGTCACGCCTCCTAATGTCACTAAAACTGATCTTTTATCACAGTTGATAACACATATGTCTTCTTGATCTTCTACGCTCACATATGATGAATTAAAGTTTCTTGAGGTACTTCTTGCTCATCAAATGAAGACAACATGTAAGGAAGCGACTGGTCTAGAAAAGAGACTAAGAGATGACGATTACACGGACAAAGACCCAAATGCTAAACGTCTAAAGAAAACTGGCGAGTCATCATCATCCATACAACCACCACCGCCAAAGACCACCACCACATCAACTTCTCATGCTTCACAACAACCTCTATCATCTGATAAACCTCATGATGCGGATTCTCCACGATCACCACAAATGCAGAAAACCAGTGATCACTTTCAATATACTGGTGGTGAAGATGAAGACATGACTGAGCCCCAACATCAACCATCACCAACACAACAGCCTGAATCTTCCTCCAAACCGAAAAAGAAGAAAACAAGTCATGTTGTCTCATGGCTAGACGAAGATGACACAGAGGAATACGACTGGTTTAGTAAGTTGGTTATTGCAACACCGAAATTATCGAAAGGTCAAGAACCGATAGATGGTCGTACTATGGAGCAAGTTAAGATAATCCAGGATCGGTTCAAAGTCAAGAAGATCACGAAAGGGGAATTACGTAGGATCAAGAACAATGCGTTCCAATTGTTGAAAGACAGATCCAGTAGTGTTATTGAAGTCGAATATCATCTAGACAACATTGCACGAGCCATGTCTAACAACATTGACTGGCTAAATCTCGAGTCGAACATCGACGTATCAAGAAGGGATAACACTCCATGTTACACCAATTGGACCAAACAACTACCAACCATTGGCCGACCAGAGCAACCCAAAATTTCATACTGCTTCTTCTTTAACAACGACCTTGAGTTTCTACAACACGGTAGACACGTCAGCAAGAAGTATGCTACATCACTCACCTTCAATATACCAGTTGCAGTCTTCTCCACAAACATAGCCACTGAAGAAGAAGCCACCAAACTGTTCGTTGACAAAGTGGTGTGTGGAAAACTAGAAGGGGGGGTTGAATAGTTTTACCAATTTAAAACTTCCATTTAAATATTTAGATCGACTTATGTCAATCTATTTGGTTGTTTATGTTAGATGTTGATAGATATATATATATATATAAACGTGTAATGAAAGATATGGAGTAAGAAGCACATCACCACGACACAAGTATTTATAGTGGTTCGGCTACAAGGACACCTTCATTGCCCTACTCCACTCCTTGAGTCACCTACTCGAGAGTTCGTAAACACTATACCAATCTCCTTATGGCGGAGAAGCCTTCACAACGCCGCTACACCTTTTCCGGTACAAAGCTAAATACGAGTTCTTTCACACCAAGGTGAACCACACCTAACACAACGTCGCCTACCCTTTATACGGTGCTAGGCTAACCACCGAGTTCTTTCACACCAAGGAGAACTAATCCTATCACAACGTCCCCTACCCTTTATTAGGTACTAATCTAAGCACCTAGTTCCATTACTATGGAGGAACTACTACCCATCACAACACAACACCTAATCTTAAGGAGATCCACTCCTTGTTACAACACCATCAAGGATATCACCATCCTTGGAAATAAACAAATACTTATATGTATAACGATGCACCTCATATTATTATACGACCTAGGCATTCTTCCCTAATGCCACTTGATTTGATTCTTAGGAATCCTTCACTAATGCCTTTGACACAATGCTTGTACCCGTCACGAATGCCTTCGTCTTGACACCTTTATCATTCTTCACTAATGCTTTGACACGGACGATAAGCACCTTTCACCAATGCTTTCGTCTTGACACTTTCGGCATCCTTCACTAATGCCTTCAACACAACATCTATGGAGGAAGAAAGAACTATCAACAAGAGAACCTCAGTTGTCTTGATGATGATGAAGCATGGCAACTCATGGACTTGAGCTTGCTCGACTTCAAGAAGTGGTGATCTCGCCTTTAAGAGGAACCTAGAGAATCACACAAAAATAAAAGACAAAATACATAGATCTCCTGGATCGGAGGTTAGAGAGATATAATACTTGGAGAAAGTATATGTGAAAGTGGTGAGTAGAAAGGAAGAAATGGCTCTCTATTTATAGAGGAAATTTTCATCGTTCCCGGATCCCATGGATCCCTCCCACAAGGCATCCGTCCAAAGACAAAGCTAGGGATCCGTGGACGCCTCTTGCCCATTGGTATTTTTAGTTATGGGTCATGGGTCATGGGTCATGGGTTATGGGTTGATCCATGGGTTTCTTTCTAGATAAAATGTATCTCTAGAATACATTGAACTTGGTTAAGTGGTTTCTATAAAACCATGGGTTATGGGTCAATACCATTTGCTAGTTTTTACCCATTCAGTATATACTTGTTTTTACCCATTTTAGTATAAACTTGTTTTTACCCATTTTAGTATATACTTAGTTAAGTATATGTCAGCCCAATATGTAAACACTAGTTGTTGTACATATATATCTAAATCATAAAATCACTTATACTTGTTTCAGTGTTTTTATGTGAAAACGTTAGTATGTTAGAAAACTATTGAATTAAACTATTTACGTATTTGTTTCGTTAAAATGATTTTACGTTTGTTATCGACAAAATATTAGAAGATCGTAAAATATAAATAAACGTTTTTACGGCTTATTTGTATTAACAATCTCCCCCTTTTTGTTGATGACAAAACATAAAATTATTTTAAGGAAAAACTCAAATTCGTAGTAAATTTGAATTAGTAGTTTTTACTTTCTTCTCCCCCTTTTTGTCGAAACAAAAATTGTTAAAAGAAACTAACACAATTTTAAAAAATATGTAAAAGAAAATGTAAATAGAGCGAGTGACGGGAATGGTACTCGTCTTAACTCCCCCTTGACGAGTTCATCCCTTTGTGAGGGCGTCAAGTACATAACGTAAATAAACTAATGTGTTTGCAAATATGTTTGCAAATGGTTCGTCTAAGTGACGAAAACGTGCTCCCCCTTGAAGATTGCAAAGTTGCAATGGGGTGTCATGAAGTTTAATCAAAAGGAGGATCAAGTTGCAAATGGATTTTCAATGTATGGTTTGACACAGAGCTCCCCTAGCTTTATGGTGTCAAAATCTTCATGTGTACTTTGAAAATCTACAAAGTAAATGTTAGAAAACAAGAGTATAGTGCATAATTTCCTGCAAATAAAACTCAAGTTAGTAGTAATTTTGTGCTTCTGTACCACGGATCCCACGGTTCCCTTTATGGAGGGATCCGTCTAGGCCATTTCTAAGGATCCGGTTGTCTGGTGACAGTTCTTCAGCAATGAGGATATACCAAACAATGCTAACGAAGAGGAGAAATATGTGTATGATATAGCAAGCACAAAACATAAACCAATTATGGCATATAGATATTCATTCAATAAAACAAGAGATAATCTAACAAATCTCTAAAACTAAGAGAATGATCTAGCCATATAAGTACTACTAATGCTAACTAGTTACTAGACTTAAAACGCGACAATGTGTTTGAGTCTAGGGATGAGTGGACTTGTTGATTTGATCCAACTTTGCAAGAAGATGATTAAACATGAAATGTATCTTATTTCGTGCTTCTTGAACAAGTCCTTGAGTGATTAGACAATTTGGACAATCATTGTCTTGATTTGGATTCGGAGGGAAATGGATATTTTGAGGAGGCTCTATGTGTGATTGTGGATCTTCATTTTGAGAAGTGGTATGAGGTTCTAAAAATGAGGGTGGTAATGGAAATTCTTCCATATGATCAAGGTTGTTCCTTGTCTCCCATGATGGACTAGTTGGTGTTGTTGGTGGTTGCCTATTCAATGAAAAGGTTGGTGAATGAGAGGTTCTTGGTGGTGAATGATCCAATGAGTAGATGTTTGGGTGAGGGGGATGCTCATTCAAGGAGTGTAGTCCATGCTCAAGGAATGAGGGTTTTAACGGCTTGCTAGAACTAGCCATGTTTGGTTTTGAACTAGATGATCCTTTTTCTAGTCTGAAAGGTTTGATGCTAATCCTTGCGGTGCTCTTAGCACTTGTTGGATGAGTTTGATGAGGTGGGATTCTAGTATTATTATCTCTAATGGGAGATGTTTCGGTGGATGAGATTTCATGGATCATTTGACCCTTTCTTTTGGATGATCCTATGGTTGAAGAGTTGTTGCTAAGAGCCTTAGTCATGGTGATGAGGATGCTAATATAAACTTCTAGTTGCTGATTTTTGAAAGGTAAGTGAGAATGGTGCCTTAATCCTAAGGTTGTTTAGTTTATAAAGGATAATTTGAATTATAAAATTAAATTCTTGGCCACTTAGAGGATTAAGCATGCACTTAAGATATTGATCAGCTCTAGGAGGATAATAAATGAAGGCTAAAAGTGGTTAGATAACCAAAAGGTTACTTAAAATTAAATATGGAAGTCGATTTAGGCTTTCTGCAGCCACGATCTCATGGATCCCTTTCACAGGATCCGTCAAAGCTAAAGACCGTGGATCCGCTTTCAGTGAGTTCTAGGTGAAATGTTTATGCTTTTGTATTGTTTTCTATTAATGGATTTCGAGGTTTTGACTTAATTTTGAAGTCTTTAGCTGTTGGATATCTCAAATCCTCAACCATAATGAGTGATGGTGCTTAATGATGGTTTTGGGTAAGAAAATTGACTTTGGGTAGTCTAACTATGTGTTTGACAAGGATACCATTTAATTTGATATGGAAAAGTGGTGGTAATAAGTCCTAGAAGTCAGTTGATGACCTAAGAAGAATTTACTAAAATCTTAAAAAATAAATAAAAAATAAAAAACTAGTTTTGAGCCTAATTTTGAGTCAAAAGATGATTAAGAGATGGATAGACCAAACTAAGTGCTATCAGACGTGATAGATAATGTGTGAGTGTTGGAGCGGAATATGGTGAGTTTTGACGAGTTGATAAATCAAAAACATTTTGAAATATATCCTAGGTAATCCATGGATGAGAGTGAGGCTTTCAACTATTTGAGGAAGCCTTAGTTGGCTATAGTATCTTATGTTTGACTAGTGTGAGATGATCTAGTAGGCTATTTTGATGTAAGCAAGTCTGCTGATGAGTGTCTAAATACTCATCATTTTGTACCATCTAGATCGCAAAAACATCCGAAAACACTTAAACGCATCAAAATGATGAAAATATCACAAACAAGTGTTTTATGTGTTTTAAATGCAAAACATCAAAACTCGTGAAAACGATCAAGTTTGCATAATTGGCGCTTTAGTCCCCAAGTTTAAAAAGTTGTCAAAAGGTCCTCGTATATCAAAATAAAGAAAATATCATTTTAAGTCCTTAGGGATTTATAAAGTTGTCAAAACAAGTCCTTGAAATCAAAATTGCAAAATTACAACTTTAGTCCCTTAACTTTTAAAATGACAAAATGGTCCTGGACATTTAAAATGCAAAATAATCATCATTAGTCCTTGTACTATTCACATATGGCGTGAATGGTCCTTGTGAGAGCCTTGAAAAATTATCAAGATCAGTCCCTCACTTTGGCAAAATTACATCTTTGGTCCTTGATATTAAATAAACCAATTAGACCCTTTTGTATTTAGAACCCAACCATAATCAAAAGAACCTCGCCATTGCTCATGACCTCTATTTTGGACCCCTTTATAATATCTCACGGTCAAAAAGTCAACACCCGCCAAAACCACTTCCTGCTCACTCCTCTCCCATCTCTCGCAAACCCAAAACCGTGTGGTTTTCACCACCACCTTCCACCTCACCATCTTTCCACCACCCTCCTATCACTAGCCCACAAACTGCAGTTAATGCTTCCCCACCACTTTAACCCCTAAAACCATACCTTCCCCTGCTTTTGCTTTCCAAATCATCCCAAGCCCCATACCTACTATCTAATCTGTCCCCCTCCACCTCCACAACACCCCAAGCTTCTTTAATTACAGCAGAACTGCTCTAATCCACTAGTCTCAATTTTGGCGCCAAAAATGATTTAAACGGATAGGATGAGTTTGACTCATTCAATGGTGAGATTGTTGATGGGATATGATCAAGCATGCGATGCCTCAAAAGTCTATAAAGAAGCAATGGGAAGCAATGTGAAGAAATAACTAGTGTAATTTTATTTCTTGTATGTCGTTTTTTATATTTTAAGTGTTCAAGTGTATGTCTAAACTTTTAAGCTCTGTAATTCAGATCATTAGTGTGTAATAAAATCTTTGTTAAACATCAATTTCAGTTTTAAGTTCATTTCAAGATTATGCAATTTTCCAATTCGAATTCTCAAAATAATTGAAGGTTAATATTAGTTGTTGTCAGAGGCTTATAAGCTCATATAAGCTCTTATAGAAGCTTTTCTAAGCTTTAGAATCCTTAAAACTTAGTTTACATTCAAAATAGAAAAATTCTCCAAAATATCAAAAAAAATTAGTCAAAAATTAAAAATCGTGGAATGAAGATCGTGTCAAGCATGGTAATACTTGGATTGATTATGGTTTAGAGCTTAGTGGTAAGCATATAGGAGTGATTCTCGCACCTTGGTTCTCTATTTTGTGCATGAACTCATATTGAAAGCACTTCCTTTGAAATTTGCATTTCCTAGCAATAGTAATCTAACCTTGTTAATTCTGGTTTAAACCTGTCTAAAAACAGTTAATGCAAGTTAATTAATGGCTTTCTTGGATTAAAATCTTGTTTGTGTGTTAAAAACTTCAAAACAGTTCTAATAAAGGGTGTTTGGATTAGTTTATTTATCTGAGATAGAGGTCTGTGGTGTTATTGTTTGTTATTGTTTCATGTATCTTTAGTATTTTATAGTTCAGTTTAAGCATAAAACCCAGTACTTATTAGTGAAAAAGTCAAAATGATCTTTGAATCTAATTCCTACTTAACTGTTGGAAATTTAGACTCCATAATCATGCATACTAGTGTAAAGGTTGTTTATATAGCCTAATTTAGTCTCATAATAGCTTAATATAACATATTTAGTCATCTAGGATCATTCAAATCTCATAAAAGTCAAACTCTTAGTGTAAATTAAAAAGTCAAATTTCTTAATACCCGTTTTTGAATAAAACTTAGAATTTTATTGGGTGCTTAATAATAAGAGTTAGTTCATAAGCTTCTAGGATATTAAAATATAGATGCTAAACTAAATTAGAAAAATACTAGTTCACTCTTACTCAGCTTATTTAGTCCTTATTTTTCAGCTTATTTTGAGCACCTCTTCTGAAAAGTGCCCTGTGCACAGATTTGTATACCCATTTCACAAGCTCTTACAGAGCTCATTAATGAGTATAAGCTTATGCTCTTTAGCTTTTTGAGAAGCTAACCTAGCTGTCTCAAGGTTTCAGTTTTTATTTTTCACTTATTAGCTTATTTAATTAGCCTGCTAGTTACTTTTATTCTTGTCCATTTCATTCAGTCCAATAATTAGTCAAGTGTTTTCAAGCTTTTGCATATGCTCATTATAAGCTCATTTGTGGATATCACAGTGAGAATCTTAGCTTTTTAGAAATCTTTGTTGGTCAACTAGTTAGTTCAATTGCTTATTTTCATTTTGTAGCTTAATTCAGTGCTTAAAAATAAGTTAGAAACTGCCTAGTAAACTAAATAGTTCACTGTGTAACCAGTTTACCTTTTGCTTATTGGAAGCTTAATCAGTGCTTATTACCTAGTTAATTTGCTTTTTCAGTTGTTAATCTAGCTTATTAACAGTTTATTAGCTTATTTCTAGTTTCCTTGTGCTTATTTCTAGCTTAATAGTCACTTAGCTAAAAACCTTGTGCTTATTCTAATTTATTGGCCACTGTTGAGATTATAAGCTCAAATCTGAGCTTATTTGTAGTTTTCATAAAAAGTCATAGTTATATAAATTGCTTATTTCAGTTAGCTTAACAAGTTTGTAAAGAAAAATCAAAAAAATAAAATAGTAGCAAAAAGCGATTCTTTGGGATTCGAACCCAGCCACCCACCACCACACCACACACACACCATCCGGCCTAGGGTCTTTTTTTTTCTTTTGCACCATTTAATATATAACCCATCTTTGTACAATAAGTTTATACGAGCTTAATTGCTTATTTCTAGCTTATTTGAACTAGCTTTTTCAACTTTTGTATTTTTCATAGAATTGTATTAGTATAAAGTATTTTATAAAAAGTTTCACTTTTTCTAAATAGTTTTAGTATTTTTACACATTTAATTAGTGTAAAATCTTATTTAATTCATAATAAAAATATAAAAGTCTAAAAATATAAATCTTTTTCTAAAATTTTCTTTTATCATATAGTACGTAATAAAATTGTTTTACACTTGTAGGACTTTTATTTTACAAATTTTACGTTTTTGCTTATGCACTCGCTGTAATTTTTATAAATAACTTACGCTTTCATTTTAAATCACGTTTTTTGATAATTTAAGTTTACGCTTTAGTTAAAATAGTTTATTTAAGATATTTTGTTTTATAAAATCACAAAAACATCATTGTAAAAATAGTGATAGCATTTATTTAATATATTTTTACTTTTTAATTTCTTTTAATTTGCATTTAAGTCATCAGTAATTTATTAATCTTTTCTTTAGGTATAATTATCCATCCAAATCCATCGATCACTATCCTTAGTGATTATTCGACATCCGTCTGTGTGAAACACCAATTCATCCTCCGTGGGACTTAACGACCTGTGAATCCACTATATTCCTCGATCTTCATTGTATTGGTTTTCGAAAGCGCTTTAAGTTTAGTACGGTTAGCCATTCACAAGTGGCTAGCTTGTGTGATTAAGCTTGATGTGTTTTCAGCACCAATCATCTCAGATTGCTTATCGATGTCACGGATCCCGCGGTTCCCTCTCGAGAGGATCCGCTAGTTCAATGCCGGGATCCGCCTCTCGCAGATCGAGGCTTTCAAAGAATGTGCAATTTTGCACTTTTTAGTAAATGCTTCTCCTAGTTGTTTCTATAGGGACTAAATGCAAGAACACAACAAATATAATGTATAGCAAAGTAGGAAGAGCTAAAGTTCCTAGAATGAGTGACGACGACCACTCAAGGGGTCGTAAAATCTTATTCTTCAAATTCCTAAGTTAGAATTGTTTAGTGCCAAGATATGTCGGTACCTACATACTACAAGCATTGTTTAAAGTGTTACAAACCATTGTTTGAAATTGTTCATCACAAATATAGGTCCTATGACCTTACCTCTCTTCACCATCACGTCCTCACCCGTCCTTCACTCTTTATCATACCATCTTCACTTCTTCTTTCTCAAGAAATTGGCGAAGCACTTAAAGATTCCCTTGGTTTGTTGCCATTCTTGTGATTCATTAGGAATGTTTGGCAATTGGTTAATGTAGTCCAAGGGGTCAAGATCGGTATTTCCAAGTGGATTGCTACTACTTCCTTCACCTCCTCCTTATCTCTCCCTTTCATCCGAGGAATCCGTGGGTGGGTGAGGCCTCTTGCCTTCCACCATAAACCTTGTTGTTCTTCCCTCGGTTAATGGTACCATAACTTTGTTGCAAAAGCTATGATCATAGGATTGTGGAGAAGGGTCTAATGCAAAGATGAATTTAGCAAGACGAGTTAGAAGCATCGCGTATGGGAGTACCATTTTGTCCATGCTTCTTACACTTTCCATTCTTTTGATCATGTAGTAAGAAATGATGAAACGAGTCTCAGTCACTAGGCAATAGATCATGAAGCTTAGACAAGCGTTGGGGTGATCCTTGTTTCCATCTAGACACACCACATTCTCCCTCACCACATTCTCCCATTTCATATACAATGGATACATTTCCGAAAGCTCCATTTGGAAAGGATCCCTATAGATCACCTTTGACTTCCTAGTGACTCTTGATGGTGATGCTCTTGGTTGGAACACGGTGTCCCTCACCGTGGTTGCTTCCGGGATCAAGGAGTGGTAGATAGCATGATGATCAACCATTGTGTGTAGTTGTTCCAAAGACCATTCATTGGAGTACATGCAAACACCTTGGTATGGAACCCCTATAATTCTTTCAAACTCTACAAGTGAAAGACTAAACTCTTGCTCATTGATGATGAAGGCGATTGAGATGGACCCATCTTCATTTCTAACTATTCTCATGGTCTTGTAGAACTCAAGTACAAAGACGGGGCAAATTTTTTCGTCTATGTACAGTAGAAAATCAAACCCAATAGTTCCAAACACTTTCCTTATGTCGGTATTTGCAAGAAATGAAGGTTCAACAACTCTACCTTCGTGAAAGAGTCTTCTTTCAAGCATCTTAAAGGCTTTCCTATCGTCCGGACTTAGTCCATCTTTCCTATGGTACATGGGTATGTAGTGAACGGTGTCTTGGTAATCTTGTTGCTTGTTGCTTCAAGGTGATTGTTCCTAAACAATACAACCACAATGTGGTGTTAATTGTGAATAGTAACCTAGAGGGTTTGATCACAATTTTGCTCTCATCATCTTTGTTGAATTCAAGAAATGTGTTTAATTTGTATTAACAATGTTAATTCTTTGATTTAGATTATCTTAGACAACAATGTGGTGACAAATTATGATAAACCCATTTGAACCCAACTCTTAAAGATGAAGAAATTGTAATCCTAGAAATCAAGGAACTAAATTAACAATGTAGTGAAGATTATACTTACACAAGTGATTGTTAAGCTTGAGAGGAATGATCAAATTGCTCCTTTGAACAGTAGTTGAGTTCTTGTTCGTGAGTATTTGAGGTGAGTATAATTGTGGAACATCCATGGTGATCATTCTTTAATTTAAGCTGTCGTCATTGCACGGATCCTGCGGATCCCTCTCATTTGGGATCCGGCTAGTGTAAACGCAGGATCCGCATGATAGCAAAAATCACCAAACATTCCTTGATAACTTTGGTTTGGGAGTTCTAAAACGCCTAGTGTTTTGATGTTAAGGCTCTAAAACTTGTGATTTGAGGTTTTGAAGATTTAATACTATTCCTATTAGACGTGGTTCCCTTTTTAAGAATTAGTCATAATTCTTGGGAAGCTTTTCAAACATTATAATAAAATCTCATTTTATCATAATATAAGAAGTTTCACATGGATATTTATTGACATAGATGAAGTGTCAATAAACCCTTTGTGATGAGTAATGATTGAGGCTATCGAATAACCAAGATATCATTATAACGAGTTGGTAGCGTAGACTATACAACTTAGTCGAAGAATACTATTCTTGATAATGACTATAATATAGATAACTACTTAAGTAATTACTAATAGATATAAATCATGCGACTAAGATTTTAACAATAATAAAAAGTAAATTATTAGCGATCATACCTTTGCTAAATATTCCTTTTAAGAAAAGAAGTATTTAGATGAAATGCTTTGTGATCTTCTTGGAATCTCCAGATTCATATTGTGAGAAGGACAATACTAAACATTCTTTTTGCGAAAATAAATATTTAGATAGATTCTTCATGATCTTCTTGGTAATCCTTAATCCAAGTATGGAGAATACTTAACAAGAAAAATGTTAGAACATTCTATCATTGTCCAAAATAAACATTATAATGATTTTTAAAACATGACTAAAAAAATCCTTCTTTGTAGTTTTCAAACATACACGGATCGTATCAAGTTTTTAAAGTACAACATACTCTAAAAACTTGGTAACAAAGCTCTGATGCCAATTGTGGAAAACTAGAAGGGGGATTGAATAGTTTTACCAATTTGAAACTTCCTTTTAAATATTTAGATCGACTTATGTCAATCTATTTGGTTGTTTATGTTGGACGTTGATAGATAGATATATAAACGTGTAATGAAATATAAGGAGTAAGAAGCACATCACCACGACACAAGTATTTATAGTGGTTCGGCTACAAGGACACCTTCCTTGCTCTACTCCACTCCTCGAGTCACCTACTCGAGAGTTCGTAAACACTATACCAATCTCCTTATGGCGGAGAAGCCTTCACAACGTCTCTTACACCTTTTTCCGGTACAAAGCTAAATACCGAGTTCTTTCACACCAAGGCGAACCACACCTAACACAACGTCGCCTACCCTTTATACGATGCTAGGCTAACCACCGAGTTCTTTCACACCAAGGAGAACTAATCCTATCACAACGTCGCCTACCCTTTATTAGGTACTAGGCTAAGCACCTAGTTCCATTACTATGGAGGAACTACTACCCATCACAACACAACACCTAATCTCAAGGAGATCCACTCCTTTTTACAACACCATCAAGGATATCACCATCCTTGGAAATAAACAAATACTTATATGTATAACGATGCACCTCATCAATTATACGACCTAGGCATTCTTCCCTAATGCCACTTGATTTTATTCTTAGGCATCCTTCGCTAATGCCTTTGACACAACGCTTGGCACCCTTGACTAATGCTTTTGTCTTGACACCTTTATCATTCTTCACTAATGCTTTGACACGGACGATAAGCACCTTTTACTAATGCTTTCGTCTTGACACTTTCGGCATCCTTCACTAATGCCTTCAACACAACATCTATGGAGGAAGAAAGAACTATCAACAAGAGAACCTCAGTTGTCTTGATGATGACGAAGCATGGCAACTCATGGACTTGAGCTTGCTCGACTTCAAGAAGTGGTGATCTCGCCTTTAAGAGAACCTAGAGAATCACATAAAAACAAAAGACAAACTACATAGATCTCCTGGATCTGAGGTTAGAGAGATATAATACTTGGAGAAAGTATATGTGAAAATGGTGAGTAGAAAGGAAGAAATGGCTCTCTATTTATAGAGGAAATTTTCTACTGTTCCCCGGATCCCGCGGATACCTCCCACAAGGGATCTGTCCAGCACAAAGCTAGGGATCCATGGGATGCTCCTCTTTTCCCATGGGTATTTTTGGTTATGGGTCATGGGTCATGGGTTATCGGTTGATCCATAGGTTTCTTTCTAGATACAATGTATCTCTAGACTACATTGAACTTGGTTAAGTGGTTTGTATAAAACCATGGGTTATGGGTCAATACCATTTGCTAGTTTTTACCCATTTAGTATATACTTGTTTTTACCCATTTTAGTATAAACTTGTTTTTACCCATTTTAGTATATACTTAGTTAAGTATATGTTAGCCCAATATGTAAACACTAGTTGTTGTACATATGTATCTAAATCATAAAATCACTTATACTTGTTTTAGTGTTTTTATGTGAAAACGTTAGTATGTTAGAAAACTATTGAATCAAACTATTTAAGTATTTGTTTCGTTAAAATGATTTTATGTTTGTTATCGACAAAACATTAGAAGATCGTAAAATATAAATAAACGTTTTTACGACTTATTTGTATTAACATGGTGGACTATGATCTTGATGCTCAGTATAGAATTCATCATTGGCCATCAAGGAGAAGTTTGTATTACAGAAGCTGCCAAGTTCAAAGGACAAACAAGGAGGTTTATAGTGATAAGAAGATCGTTGCTATCATGAACGTCACATTGGCTACGAAATGGGGTTATTCGTTCTTGAAGGAAATCAAGGTCAAACGATAGGATGAACAAGAATATGACTTCACTGAGGCTGATTTCCCGAGATTGTCGCTCAACGACATCGAAGACATGTATCTTGCTAATGTACAAGGACGGATGAGACAATTGTCCACAAAGGTTCAACTTCAGTACATCACAACCCTACTGATCTTCGTTCGAAGCAAGGTGATTCAAGATTGTGTTGAAGATCTCCAACTTGCGGTCGAATCATACCAGAAGCATATCAACCTTACACAACCATTGTTACACTTTCCCAACATCAACCAACTATCTCAGTATACCATCTTGAAGAAACCAAAGTTTGGGGTCGTTTACCGCAGTGAACTTCACCATAATTGCTTCATCGCATACGACGAGATTCACAAGTTCTGCTATCACACGTTGAAAATGGTTCGTGATGGGTTAGCGTACCGGTTAAAGGATATTAAGGAAGGTATTGGGTCAAAGAAGAGGTGGAATTCAGAGGTAAAGAAGGAAGCTAAAAGGATGATAAGATCGTTTAAAGCTCAGCTAGGGATCAATAACAAATACAATAAACATAATATGCAGCGGAATAATCAAAACAATACTTTGTTATTGAACAAGGTTTTTTATTCACTAACACTAACTAATCTTAGACGTTTATAGAAACACGTCTACTAACTAAACTAATAACCTAGGCGTTTACATGATCATACGCCTAGGACACACACACACACACCTTTAATCGACTACATTATGGAAGACATAATTAAAACCTACACCTATGTCCTCTTTATATACTAGAGGATAAGGACTAAATAATAAAACTTCCATTGCAAGCAAGTCCTTCCATCTTTTAGTAGGTTTCCTTCTTGTCATATTAAGTCCCTCTTCGTAATCAATTCTTCAATAAATCTCCATAATGAGCCTTTTTAAATCCTTTTAAGAATAAATAACCAAACTCCTTGTGTGTGTGTCGTCCAAAAATCTATAACAAAAATTACGCTCGACTTCCCCTTAAATCGAAAACCATACGGGAACCAAAAATCATGTGTTATCCGATATCAAACAATATAAGCAGTAGGAACAAATCTTTCTCGGACAACCTGAGGAGTATGAATAACTTTCATTGGCAGGACAAAATTCATTCTTCTTCAACAGTGTTGATCACCAAAACTTTTGACAAATTATTCCACATGCCAAACTTTGATAAACCTTCATCCAAACTCCAAATATAAAACTACACCGACCACTTAATGCCATATTATGAGAATAAATGTAGAACGAGGTTATTAATAATAGATCATTTTAGTCCCACCATAAATTAGTATGAGATTGTTGACCTCAACAAGTCATCCAATAATATCAACCACCATCCAATTCACCTTTTATAATATTGTGGCTTACTTGCTTCACAAACAATGTTAACGTGTACCAGAAAATAATCAAAACATAATATATACCATGATCGACTTACTCATACAGTAGCATTACGTGATAGTTGAACCAACAAGCACCATTCAACTAATTTTACAATATCATGCATCCAAACACAACTCTCCGTGCCTCATAATGTGACACCGACCCATGATCTCAAAGAGTTTAATGTGCAACATCCCACTTAAACTATCAACCAATCAAGTAAAAAGAAAAGGTCGGTCACCATGCACAAACTCGAATAGATGAGCACTCCAACGACATAACATGGGAAGCATTAAAAATCAAGGCAGTAGTAGTCATGCTTGTTGTCGAGAGCAGCAGATCACATAATGTACGAGCAGTACCTTCGGATAAAGGCAGCAGTACTTTGAAATTATCAGTACTTTCAAAGGTTTACGAGCAGTACTTTCACAAACCAATAACACAAACTGCCTTTGACTCAGCAAATAACCTAGTCTTCAACAGTACTTTGACCACTTGACCAAATTTAACCATGAGTATGTTTCTTCAGTATAACGATGTCGTGTATGATGAGCACCAATTAAAATAACGAACTGCAGCAGCAGTACTTTGGGAACAAGAGCAGTACTTTAGTATAAACGAGTCTTCTTCGAATTCGAAATCAAACAGTACCAGTACCAAATTTAAAGGAACAGACCAATCATTCAAACTGTGTCGAGACCAAATTAAATATGTCCATAAGTGCCCATGTGTATCCACCAAAAGCCAATCACATACATCTCACAGCCAATCAAAGTACTGAACACAAAACGTGTATAAATAGTATAGCATACTTCGTAGGTCCCATCAAACCCATGCGCACATCCGAATATTAACATAATTCATGTACTGTCGCTATCAAGTCTTTCACATGATATCATCTTTCACCGTCCAACATAGCCCATATATTAATTGCATTAAAACACATCTTGGACCAAAAACCTCTCATGAAGAATCAAATTAATGAACTGCAACTCCATGCATGTAATAATAATACGAGTATATTAAAGCTGTTGTCCAATCACGTCACAACAACCAATTAAAAGACAACTCCACCATAATACTCATACGCTGCACCACACACTAATATCTCCATATAACTTATAATTAATTTTTTGAAAAAACCCTTCAGCAGCCAACTTCGACACTTTATAACTTTCGACTCAGACCTCCAATTAAAGATCCCTCCGGTGGAAAGTTAGATTGTCATATAGAGAACGTCCACCTAAAATTTCGTCCCGATCCAACGGTTAACGAAAAAGTTATCGCTGTTTGAAAACAGCCCTGCAGAAACATTACGAAATTTTTTCCAAACTCGAATTTTTATATCTTTTCTTCGAAAAAACCTTGTAGATCCCTATATCAAGAGGTTAGATGAAAGGATGTTTCATCAGGATCAGATGAGGATATTGGAGAGTTATGTGGGCGGAAGACAGAGTTTCTCGATTAAAATGTTTCAACGTGAAGAGAGAACCCCAGGTCTAATTGTCTAATTGTTGGGTACTCCGTAAACTCTTTTTGATTGATATTTTGATGATTGATTTACTTTATTCATAATGGCTTGTGCACATATAACAGTGTACAACCCGTACTTGTAATGAAAGGACCCGTGGTACGGTGCCACAATCCTTATAAAAGGAGCTAAAGCTTCTTACTTTTGAGTAAAACTTATCAAAACTTTCATCATTTTCAAAGTTTTGCTCAAAAGAACAAGTACTTCCTTATGTTTTCAAAACCTCAAAAGTTAGTATTACTTATTGAGGGGGAGTATTTGCAAAATATCTTTGTTTACAAAATGTTCTTCGTGGAAATCTTCCCACAAAACTTGAAATGGACATATTCGATATCAAATTTCATCAAAAATAACATTTATATGCCATTTTTGAGGGGGAGAAAAATTGTGTGATACAAATATGTTTGATTGTGATTGAATCTTCGTGTGATTAGACTTAACCAATGAATTGACGAGATATGAAATGTTATAAATCGAAAATATTTGTCTTCCAAGACTTATCCGAGTAGATCGTACCTATTTGAGAAACTCTTGATAGACATGAACTTTGACGGGTTTGACAACCTTTTCAAGGTTTGTCCATACCTTCAAGGTAGTTACTAGAGCTAGTTATCACCTAAAAGCTGATAATGCATCTCTTTAACTATGCAACGTAACCGTGTCTCGCGGGGAACTATCTATCTTGAGTCGATCAATTCAAAAGTGCGAGCTCACCCTCACTGTATAGATTTCTGTCTAAACACTTAAGCATATGTGGAGGGGGAGTATTTCTGAAAATACAAAACTCTCGAAGTGTTACAAACATGTTTTCATTCATAAAAACTTTGAGAGATTTTTGAGAAAATGGTTTTTAAGGCAACATAGGATAGTCATGGAGTTATAAGGTGACTAAGTTTAGGGATAAACGTCCTATGATCCGCTAGAGCCAGAGGGATCTACCCAAAGACACCACTAATAGTTAGTATTTAGAAGTCCTTAGGTATGATTATAAAAAGGATAAAATGAGAATCGGAGAAAGAAGGGGTTGAAGAATTAAAAAGAAAAGTAAAGAAAAGGGTGAAAAGAAATAGCCCTCCAAATTATTCAACTTAGGGCAGACACCGGGTTCAATTCAAATGCTACTGGCTATCACTAGATGACACCGGTATTGAAGATTAAAGTCTCCATGGACCCAGTGATGCACTACACTAAACCTTCTTAGCCACTCAAGTTTCCCTCAACAGAAGCTTGTTTCATTCTCACAGGGAACCCTACGTAAACTATCGACTTTCTCTTAGAGATTGTTTGTATTGAAGAAGGAGACCTTCTCCCTAGTCTACGCTCAGGAAAACCAAAGCGCACTAATCGAGTCTAGAGCCACGAGATTCATCAAAAGATCTCTTAGAATACTTGAACTTTCATCACTTGTCGCTCAACATTATGGACGCAAGTGATACATTCTAAGTCCTTCGCAGATCCTAGCAAGCCGAGAACATTTATGAGGGATTCACAATTGTGATCCTCGGTGATTGAATGGAAACTCCGCCGTGGTCAACATCAAATGACCTGACGGCAGTCGCTTCGGTAACTCCTTGTGGTTCTCTTAGTGTTGTCTCAAATGGTCTACTGATCGTGGTGATGCTTGGTGTACCTCGGTGACTCACTGAAGCTGTAGATGTACTTCGGTACATCATGTTATCCTACTTGAGGGACTCTAGTTCAGAAACGACCTTTGCTAGAATTAGAGATGTGTTTTCACACTATGTCGTTAACACCCTCGAGTTCGAACTTGTAAGGCCTGGAAATCCCGCTAAGGAGATTCCTTTCAAGAATCGAGTCACGAAGATGTGGGTCACTACTTGAACTTGTTCAACGTAATGCTAATCGTCCTCCATGGGATTCGGACGGCCGATTCGCCCGACCAAGGTGAATGGAATCAAGACATTCATCGATAAAACAATCGAGTGGTCAATTCTCTAAGAAAAGACCACCGTGATTGATTGGTGTTTTCACTAACCCATTTCTATGTTTTTCTAATGGATGCTCCCGGAGGAAAGATCGTCGACTCTCCTCATGCTCATACCAACAACAACACAAATAAAGTTCTCTCAAAAGGCAACTCAAAGTCAAAATGGTTCTTCATCAAAGCCAAAGAATCTACAAAGTTTAAAGACTAGAGAACTACATCACATCTGAAATCCAAAGTCAAAGGGCGTATGAGCATGTTGGAGAAAGACGTGGAGACACTTGAGCAACATAGCTGACCGGAGGCAGACAATCACATACTATCACCACATCCATACCATAACAAAGAACAAAGAACAAAGAATACTACGACGTCAAAGCTGAAAACTTCAAAAGAAGCAAGATCCTTATTCTAGGGAGATTGTTGGAATCAAAGCACTTCTTCTCACAAGAAAGAAGAATGCTAGAAGACATCAAGCAACCGCTATTACATCATCACCAACAACTCAATAAAGATTTATGGATTCATCACTAACACTTAGGGGAGATTGTTGGAATCACTCCTAACTTGTATTTTAAGTGTTAGTCATTAATATGTAATAGGTGCTTAATTAGGCTTTTATGTTAGTAATTAAGGCTAGGCTCATGTAGAAAGCCCATGAGCCTATGCAAAAGCCCAATAAGTAAAGGAAGGGACTAGATGTGTTGCCCTAGCTCCCTTCCCTTATAAATACCTTGTATCCTCTCATTTGAGAGGCTGGTTGTTCACAAAATACATTTTCTACGCATAAGCTTTCCTTATATCATTCGTGTGTGTGTTTGTGTGTTCATCCGTCACCTTCATCTATATTTCTTACATATTGATCCTTGTGTTAACTTATGGTGACCTAACATTAATATTCAGGACTATTTGATGTTATCACATGACTTCTAGCCTTTCATCTAGTGGTACTAATGGTGGTTGTGGTATAACTCAAAATTTTGAAATGAATGAATAAGTGACTACTGAACCTGTAACACTGCCATCCGAAAATGGGTCAAATGTCGCATGTATAGCCTCAACAGAACATACGCAAGCGGAATACTTTATTAATATAATAGTTACGTAAGTGTTCTAAGGAAATAATAAGTCTAAAACATGATGATTTCCAAACTAAAATACAAATCTAAACCAAGTCTAATTGAAAGGTAACTTCAGAGTCTAATACATATTAAAAGCAAATGGGAAACAATCATCAGGGCGGTCCACTAAGAGCTCCTATGCACTTTTCACTTATATCCCAGCTTCCCTCTTAAAACCTGCCGCTGAGAAAAGAATGCGGCTAAGCTTAAAAAGCCCAGTGAACAAATATAAACAAATGAATAACTAAATCTGAATAAGTATACGAAATGGAACCAAAAGAATCTGTTGAACAAAGATGTCATACATCATACGAGTCAAAAGAATAGTGAGTCATAAGGATCATAAGGAATCAAAGAATCATACAGAAATTCCCATATGCATAAAACATATGTCTAAGGCATGATACATGCCTTAAACCCAAATATCCAATCATTTATCAAATCATGTCATAGCAAACGTGTACATGAGAGCTGCAGACTTCAGACTAAAATTCCCAGATTTGACACCCATTCTTCTAAAAATCAAAAGACCACCTTCCCGACCTCCAATGACCATGAAACTTAATATCCAGAGAATATACATATTAAACTAAGATTTAGAGTCAAAAATCATGCAAAATACTATAGTATAACTGTATTTACAGCCCTCTCCGTATGGGTTACAATTCTGCCAGATTTATAAATCACAACTACAAACCCTAATTCTTATAAATCATTATCTAGGGTTTCCATTATCACATTCGAATGTGTAAGTAAGTGATTAAACAAAAGTTTTAACGAATCCAATTAGGGTTAGAATAAATTAGGTCAAATAGAACAAGAAACACAAGATGACATTACACATATAAACAAGATTTTATGATTTTATGTGGTGTATAACCTATTAACATGTGATTAAATTTAACGTGACATAGAAGTATAACAAGCAACATTATGATTAGGTTTTGTATAGTATGAATCGTATAACAGGTTAATGACAAAGGAGGTTAGCGTGTGCTACCTTGTAGGCCGAATCAAAAGAGATCAAAAGGAACAAGGACAATGATTGAATCAACCCACATGCCTCAACAGAATCTGCTACGATTGCTAAGTCACCAAGGCTACACTTTGACTCCATTAAACTTGGTGTAGAGAAATTGATTTTATAATTTTGTCTATGTTTATTTCGGTATGAAAAGGAGGAGAAGCATTCCAGGATGTGGTATAGGATTTGTGAGATGAGAAAGCGAGTGAAATTGTAAGGAAACAATAAAATGCCATACGATTTGTTAAGAAAAAGATATGCACATATCTTTTCAAAAAGGGAAATAAGCGTGTATATGTTTTAGGGCAAGTATAGAGCGTATCCTCTAATTTAACAAAGAGGTGTATTGGTTCTTATCTTCAAAAGAAACGTGTATAGGAGGGACAAAAGGTGTATATGGGTCGTTTATAGTTAGGTTGGGATTTAGGTAAGTTTAGTTTAGGACAAATATTTATACTTGTGTTTATTTCTTAACCTATAGTTTTACATATCACATATTTATTTAATTAACTTAGGTTAAGTTCAAAATGAATAATTAAAATGTAATCCAAATTTTAGGGTGTTATAGAACCTGTTAAAGAACATGTGAACATTGATTTTGCATCTGAACCATCTACTATTGCAGCTTGTGATAGTTTTCAGATGGCCATGGGAAATATTGCTATCGAGAATGTGAATAAATCTACTCAAAAAACCCTCATCGTATGTTAATAAGTTGAGCCGTACGTCTTTGAATAATGCCAAATTTTGGAAAAATGAAGATAATGTAGCTAATGATGCAGACTATGATGTTGGTTTACCTATAGCTTCGGTTCATGATGTGAATGAGAGATTGAAGAATTCACTATACGGGTATGTTGTCAGTAAAAGGCTTGCTTTTTCCGTTGTAGAATGGTTCGTGCACAATAAGTGGGAGAAGTATGGTATAGTGAAACTAACAATGAACGCAAACAGTTATTTTATTTTGAAGTTCTCATCTATTCAGGGTGTGAACTTTGTTCTGCGAGATGGTCCATGGATGATTCGTCCCATTTTTTTAATAAATGGCAACCCGCAGTAAGCCTTTTGAAAGAAGTTTTGTCTTGTATCCCAGTTTGGGTGAAGTTCCATGATGTACCAATTTTGAATATACATCGGATGTGTTTAAGCTTGATTGCTTTTAAGATTGGTACTCCTATGATGTTAGACTCATATACGAAAACAAGTGCTTGGATTCATGGGGGGAGTAGCTATGCAAGAGCCTTGATTGAAATTAATTCATCTAATGATTTTCATGATAATCTAGTTTTGGCTGTTCCAAACCTTAATGGAAGTGGATATACGAAAGAGTATATTTGTACTAAATAGAGTGGCAAACCCTCACAGTGGTACTTGCTTGTTATATGTTCATTCTCTTGATAATTGTCCAAAACCTGCTCCTAAACATGTGGTGAATGGGATAGATAACGGCAAGAGTCAGAGTTTGGGTATATCAAAGAATGTTTCAACTTCTAATGATGGGTTTACGAATGTGAAGAGGAAGGAGCTAATCGAAAGAAGTTTAATGGTGATCAAATGAACAAGTATGAGTATAGGCATGTTGCACAAAAGAATAAAAAGGCTTCTAATTCAAAAGATAACAAAAATGAGGCTTCTACATTTAGAAAACTGAAAATAGATGCTAAAGTGGTAAGTACTTCTAATGCATTTGGTGTTCTAGGTGATTTGGATGAGGCTTCTAATGCTTATGTGGATCCTAGTGGTAATGTCCTTACACCTTTGGTTGGTACGACATATGGTAGTCCGAGTACTACACCTTTGGTTGCAAGGATTAATGAACTGGAAAGTTAGATGCTTGATGGGAAGCTTGTATTATTAGGTGATGATGGAAAGCCACTAAAACCTTATAAATTAACGCTTTCTAGTTCTGAAAAAGTTTTTGATCCGCATAATATGGATAGTGACGATGAAGTGCTCGAAGTCTATGATGAAACTGCTACTTAGATGACATCTACGAGTTCCAAGGTTAATGAAATACCTAAAAGTGGTGGTGGAGTGGGTAGGAAGATTTTATATGAGCAATGGTAGGAGACGACCTATGATGAAGACTCGTATGATGATGATGATGATTTTGATGATTGTGGTTTGCCTGAAGCCCAAATGGAGTTTGCTAACGCTTTTGACATTAGCCTCCGTGGTCAAATTAGATAAGGTTTTTATTAGGTCCCATAAGTTTGGCATGATATTCTTATACTAGTTTAGGTGTTAAGCACAATAGGAGCGTTTGTTTTGCATTTTTTGGCTGAGATGTGGGACTTACCCACATCCATTGTACTTTTTTTTGGCGTAATAAAATTTACCGGGGGTATTGAATCCATTTACCAAAAAAAACCTAAATGGTTTATAATCATCCAACCCTTTATTGATTTTCTTTGAATAATGTGATTGATATATCTTTAAATTTGGTTTGGTGATAATGGTGGTTGTGGTATGGCGGTGGATGGTGGTGTGAATGGTGCGTGCACTCTATTGGTGAGTGTGTGTTTTTTACTTTATTTTTAAAAGATAGACGTATAAAAACAAAAGTACCCTCACTTAAGGAAACATGATGAGTGCTAGTTGTGGTTGTTAAAGGGAAGGACCAATGGCAGATAATGTTTGGCAGCTAAGAATGAATGATGCAATTTTTTTGGTCAAATGATGAAAGGCTGCGGTTAACGCAAACCACAAGAAACAACAATGTAGTTTACTCTTTTAATTATGTTGGTATTTGACTAGCAATATTAGGTGTGTGATGGAATGGACAGTCAAAGTTAATTGTTAGACCGTTTAAAGAAACAAATAAAAACTATTATGTTTTTTTCCTCATTTTTCTGAAAATAAAACTTTTACCAGTAACGAGTTAATTATTGTTTTCTTTTTAAGTTTGCAATAATAATATCAATATGATAATCTCGATCAAACTTCTTAATTTATTTATAACATCAGACAATTAATTTGTGTTAATGATAACGCTACATGCGTCGTTCGGGGTCAAAGGAACTTCCTTTTCTTCGAGCAAGTTTTATAACACCCTAGGCAGTGAACCTAATCGTTGTAGTGTAGTATTAGGGTAAGCCACGGGTATTGATATCGTTCTCTAGGGGAATAGGAATGCTAGTGAGAAGTTACTACGCTAAGGTTGGGGTTGAGGAAGATTATTTTTTATCTTTTTATGTTTTTTAGGAAATGGAAAGGTACGAATCTCGGGGTTTGGATATGGGGGTTGGTATTTCTACCGATTACTCTACTATTTAATTATCTAATTAACTAAGGTAAGGTGAGGATAGTCTATGTCTATTGTTGTGTGCTCGTATGATAGTTAAAGATGTGTTTACCTAGATGCTACTACTCTCTACATATCACCTATTGATGGTTGAATTGTCATGTCCTTATTCTTAACGCGTTGTGTTTTCTAAGATCATAAGGTGTGCATTCCCTAACTCTTTAAAGTCACCTTTAAGTGTAGTAAACGAAATCCACTAAGTCATTCATAAACTAACTTTGAAGTTATCTTTGGGTTTAGTAAACGAAATCCACTAAGTCATTCATAAACTATCAAAGATTTGTCAAGTATTAAACACAACGATAGCCTAGTCGCACTCCAAAGCCAATTACAATTAAGATAAGAGACAACCTAACAATAATTAACAACTAGGTTTCATATATCAAAGCAAACAAACAAGTAATTTAGCCGGACATGGTAAACATGCAAGCATACACACAAATAATTGAAGACATAATTGAATTAATGAAGTAAAACACTTATCTTTATGTAAGATAGGATTTGGAACCCTAAAATCTTGTACAAGACGACCTTGGTTCGGTTTAGGTTTTTACTCCAAAAGACTACGGACTAAAAGCGAAAAATTCGGATTCTATATCTAATATTACAATCGCGACGGCGTCACCTTATGATTTGTGACGCGGGTGCCCGTCATTAGGGTTTCGTCTTGGCCACGTTAGTCTGCGACGGCCACCTTATGCTTGTGACGCCATCCTCTTCGACTTCCGGCGCGTCTGGATCAAATCTAGGCCGTCACGAGTTGTGACGGCCTACTCTTTTAAAGCCCGACACCGTCACTTGAAAATAAGAAATTTGGCTTCGTGTTAGTCATTAAAATGCTCGACGGCGCGTCGCTGATTAGCGATTCGCCCGTCACCTTGTATTTCAACGACTTGAGTATCTCGATTCTTGACTTTGGCCATTTTCTTCGATATATCCGCCTTTTCGTCCAAATAAGTGCCATTACGACAATTTGCCTTCAAGAGACCTTAAAAGTGAAATGGAACGATATTAAGTAATAACGGATACAAAAGTGATCAAATAAGGGCTTAAACGACCCTCAAAAGGTACATTTAAAACCTTATCAAATATCCCTACACTTGGTATTTGCTTGTCCTCAACAAATGTGCTTTTAGCCAATTAATTTATAAGTTGGGGTCATGAAGCATTGGTTTAAAACAGTCCACAACACATATAAGCCCAAGAAAGTCATAACAAGCATGGAAATTACATACTAGCACCTCACATGGGGTGTTTGGATACTCACATCTCTCTCGGGTGTATATGAAATATAACAAGTTGGAAATGGAAGATAAACACTCATTAACCGGTCCTAGTACATAGATTACCATAGGCTTGAGAATAGATCAAACCTCCATCGCTTTGGCGTAAGCACCTAGGAAAGACTATCAAAGAGGTCTTTAAAGGGTTGTAATGTTAGGCTTACGGTAGGGAAACAAAGGGTTTGGTGGGATAGGCTATTTAGTGGTGGCAAGTCAAAAATCTCTATGTTACAAGCATACGAAGAATGGCGTTGCTAAGCCAAGACTCGACACTCTAAACTCTAGATAACTGAAACAAACAAACATAAATTTAAAGGATAGATGTAGGATAGTAGCTCGTATATATATATATTTTTTTTTCATACACTTTTACTCTACCATCCTCTAAGGTAATATGAAAATGATAGGGATTTATAGGCACATCCATACACTTGAGTTTTTATTACTCTAACACTAATTTGACCCGAATTGAAAAGATCAAAACACTTGGGGTATGTTATTACGCAAATAAGGGAATTTAACGTTCCTTCTAGTCATTTCATAAACTTTAACTTTTCCCATGAGTCCCAATCGTCCCAAAAGCGTGTACAAAAGATATGACTCGACTTAGCAACTCATGCAAGCAACTAGATAATTGAACTAAGGGTTTAGGGTGATAACAATAATGCACTAAAAGTGAGTGCATACAAGGTAGGCTAAGGCGATTTGGGTGTATATTACTCCTAAATATCTATTCTATTCCCAGCGCGCAAAAAACTTGATAACGCTACAAGCGTCGTTCGGGTCAAAGGAACTTCCTTTTCTTCGAGCAAGTTTTTCAACACCCTAGGCGGTGAACCTAATCGTTGTAGTGTAGTATTAGGGTAAGCCACGGGTATTGATATCGTTCTCTAGGGAATAGGAATGCTAGTGAGAAGTTACTACGCTAAGGTTGGGGTTGAGGAAGATTATTTTTATCTTTTATGTTTTTAGGAAATGGAAAGGTACGAATCTCGGGGTTTGGATTTGGGGTTGGTATTTCTACCGATTACTCTACTATTATCTAATTATCTAGTCTAAGGTGTATGTAGTCTATGTCTAATTATTGTGTGCTCGTATGATAGTTTAAAGATGTGTTTACTTAGGTTTTACTACTCCTTAATTATCTCCTATTGATGGTTGAATTGTCACGTCCTTATTCTTAATCGCGTTGTGTGTCTAAAGTCGTAGGGTATGCGTTTATTCCTAACTCTTTGAACTTACCAAAGGGTCTCGTCTACAAAACCCTCTAGGAATTATAAACTCTAACTCTAAGGCACTCTTTGGATGGTTTAGCCTACAACTACTCTAGGTGTTATAGTCTAAGGTTCACAAAGATTAATCAAGCATTAACTACACAACGAATGACCTATCGCATTACTAGATCATTAACAATTAAGATAAGAGACAACCAATCAATATTCAATAATTAAGTTTCATATTCCTAAGCAAACACACAAGTAAATTAGCCGGACATGGAGAACATGCAAGCATACACACAAATAATTGAAGACATAATTAAATTAATGAAGTAAAACACTTATCTTGATGTAAGATAGGGTTTGGAACCCTAAAATCTTGTACAAGACAGACCTTGGTTCGGTTTAGGTTTTACTCCAAAAGACTACACACTAAAAGCGAAAAATTCGGATTCTATATATAAGATTACAATCGCGACGGCGTCACCTTATGATTTGTGACGCCGTCGTGTCGCCGTCATTAGGGTTTCGTCTTGGCCACGTTAGTCTTGCGACGGCGTCACCTTGTGCTTGTGACGCCGTCCTCTTGACTTCTCGACGCCGTGCGGATCAAATCTAGGCCGTCCGAGTTGCGACGACCTACTCTTTTAAAGCCCGACACCGTCACTTGAAAATAAGCAATTTGGCTTCGAAATGTCACAAAATGCTCCGACGGCGTCATAGATTAAGCGATGACGCCGTCCCTTGTATTTCAACGACTTGAGTGTCTCGATTCTTGACTTTGGCCATTTTCTTCAGATATCCGCCTTTTCGTCCAAATAAGTGCCATTCCAAGAATTTGCCTTCAAGAGACCTAAAAGTGAAAAGGAACGATATTAAGTAATAACGGATACAAAAGTGATCAAATAAGGGCTTAAACGACCCTCAAAAGGTACATTTTAAAACCTTATCAAATATCCCTACACTTGGTATTTGCTTGTCCTCAAGCAAATGTGCTTTTAGCCAATTAATTTATAAGTTGGGGTCATGAAGCATTGGTTTAAAACAGTCCACAACACATATAAGCCCATAAAAGTCATAACAAGCACGGAAATTACATACTAGCACCTCACATGGGGTGTTTGGATACTCACATCTCTCGGTGTATATGAAATATAACAAGTTGGAAATGGAAGATAAACACTCATTAACCGGTCCTAGTACATAGATTACCATAGGCTTGAGAATAGATCAAACCTCCATCGCTTTGGCGTAAGCACCTAGGAAAGACTATCAAAGAGGTCTTTAAAGGGTTGTAATGTTAGGCTTACGGTAGGAAACAAAGGGTTTGGTGGGATAGGCTATTTAGTGGTGGCAAGTCAAAAATCTTTATGTTACAAGCATACGAAGAATGGCGTTGCTAAGCCAAGACTCGACACTCTAAACTCTAGATAACTGAAACAAACAAACATAAATTTAAAGGATAGATGTAGGATGGTAGCCCGTATATATATATATATATATATATATATATATATATATATATATTTTTTTTTTTTATTTTTTTTTTTTTATATATCTTTTGAACACTCTATTTTTTCTTTTCTCTTTTCTATTTTTTTTTTTTTTTTTTTTTCATACACTTTTACTCTACCATCCTCTACTGTAACATCAAAATGATAGGGATTTATAGGCACATCCCTACACTTGAGTTTTTATTACTCTAACACTAATTTGACCCGAATTGAAAAGATCAAAACACTTGGGGTATGTTATTACGCAAATAAGGGAATTTAACGTCCCTTCAGTCATTTCATAAACTTTAACTTTTCCCATGAGTCCCAATCGTCCCAAAAGCGTGTACAAAGGATATGACTCGACTTAGCAACTCATGCAAGCAACTAGATAATTGAACTAAGGGTTTAGGGTGATAACAATAATGCACTAAAAGTGAGTGCATACAAGGTAGGCTAAGGCGATTTGGGTGTACATTTGGGGTGGGGTGTAAACAATGCTCTTCATTGATATTCGGAAAAACCGAAACATCACGAGAACCGCGAAAAGGATAGGCTCGAGGGGTTAACTAGGGTATCGTGTACTAAAGATGAGTACAACGCAAAGGTGTGGGGGAATTACTCAACCGATGTGGAAGAAGTAATTATATTACGGGTATCAAACAAGGGTTATCCTAATGCCTCTTATCATTTAGTTATTCCTAACTACACAAGTGTAGTCTTACTAGCGATCTCGGGATGCATCACAAAACAAGTTCTAGAATCTAATATACTACCGGTTCACACTCTAAGCATTAAAGATGAATGCTTTAATTCCTACTAATCTAAGGGCGATCCTCACATTTTGGGTGGAATTTAGGTGGTAAAGGGTTTTGTGCTAGTCATGCAACTTCCTATCCGTGAGACGCTTTTGTTAAGACTAATGGCCCACTCCTATATGTCATGAAAATTTTAAATTTGGTGCCAAAATTACCCTAACCGACATTTTCTCATGGTTTATTACACAAATACAATTGGACAAAGCAAATAATCAAGGATAAGCATAGTTTCAAAGTTCCCGCTTTATTTTCCTCCCTACACTTAAACCGAACATTGTCCCCAATGTTCCCGAAAGTATCAAAGTTATGATAATAGAAGGTAATTAAAAACGAAAGAAACTAATACTCCCCTGATTAGCTCGGTAGGATCCGTGTGTGAAGTAGTGGTTAAATCCTTTCCAAGAAGAATGTATGCGTGAAAAGCTCCTTCCAATCTTATGTAACTTCTTCTTGATAAATTAAACCTGCACACTTGAAGAAAACAAACGAAACCTTCGCGTAAAATCGGCGGTAATAATATATATAAGACTCTACTAAACTAGGATATAATGCTTGTGGAATGGATGTTTACTGAATTTCGGAAAATTAAGACCGAAAATTCCAAAAATTTATAAGTAGCTCGAAAACGAGAAAAAAGTAATATGTTGTTTTACTCCTTCCCGACGCCGTCAGTTGCGATCTGACGCCGTCAAGTTATCCCGACAAAAGCGGTCTGCGATTTTACGGAAAAATTCGGAAAATTTACATCTTTAGAATCGGAAAATTTTCGCAAAACATCCATTATGACTCGATACAAGCATTTGACTCGAACAAACACACATATATATCTTTTAATTAATTGTTATTCTCATGTTTACGTTTCTTTTGAAAACGTGTGTAATCCTCCCTACACTTATCCTTTATGTAAAATACCTTTATATGTAATTAAGACGAGGTTAAAAACAAAATAAAGCATTTTTACAAATTTAAACATGAGAATAAACAATCAATAAAAGATATACGACACACAAATAAAAAATGAAAAACAAATACACATGGGTTGCCTCCCAAGAAGCGCTTGTTTTTGTTCGAGTCACGAGCCTGACTCTACCCTTATTTAACGGATAAAGGGAGGTTTTCCTACACTTAAGTTTAAGTGCGGGTGATAGTAGCGATACACACCCTTAGGGTGGAAATTTGCTACGTGAGGAGAGGGTGATGGGTGATTTATATGCTCAAAGGGGTGTGCTCCATTCATTATAACCTTACCTAATTCTATTGGTGTAGTGGGTGAATCAAATCTCTCTCCTAGAAATGGATCATCTTCTATCAACTTCAAAAGATTCTTAGTTAAGGATCCATCTTGATCTAATAAACCCGGTTTAAACCCATAATGTTTCTTGTTATCAACCATGAATGGGTGATGTAAGTGTGTAAGGTCATGGGTTACTCCTATATTAGCTTCCACTCTACATGGCCTAGAGTCTACCACCTTTATCAAGCAACTACCGGACTATCTATTTTGATGGGTGGATTGGGCCTAATTCAATTCCAAGATTCACATCTAAAGACGGAAAATTGGGTAAGGTTTTGGTTGAGGCTCCGGTTCATCAAAATTAGGAACTTCCCTAGGACTAAGAGAGAGGTCATGACAACAAGCATCTAAACCTACATTCTCTAGTGGCGTTTGGTCCAAAGGTTCTATATCAATCGGGGTTCCTATAGTCTCTTCTACTTCTTAGGGTAAGTTATAGGCGATGTGTGTTCCTCAAGTGATGGTAGGGCTTGTGGGCTTGGAGTTTCCACCTTATTCTCCATTATATCTAGATCTCCTAAATGTTCATCATGTGTTTTAGTATGATCTAACCCAAATACACTCCTAAGCATCTCAAATCCTTCTTTGGCCATTTCAAATTCTTGGTCCGATTCATAAGAATTGTTCTCAAAAACTTGACTACTATGTTCTATTTGCCTAAAGGATTCCTCACGTGTGTCATATGTTTTGAAATCTATCCCACACATGCAACTAAGTATTTTAGCTTCAACCATCTCACAATCTTGTTCGGGTTTAGGTTCCATGTTCTTAAAAACTAGGTCTTTTGATCATGGTGCCTAAGATCATTCAAGTTGTGATGGTTTATGCATAGGAGGCTTTTCTCAAAAATTTTCCGGATGGTCTCACTAAAAGGAGTTGATCCCGACAACGATCGTTGAATAGAAGCCACACAAGCACAAAATATATCAAATCCATCCAACCTTACACCCGTCTCCTTTTGGATATCTCTAAGTTCACTCACAAATTCATTAGAACAATAAAACCAATCCAACTTGCGAAATTCAATTGTTCCTCATTTGTTAATGATTCAAATGCAACTTCACTTGCCATAGCGACAAATGAAAAGGGTTTTACTGAACACAAACACAAAGAAGGGGATAGACTACAAGGAAGCTAAAAAATGAGAAAAAGTTTACTTGATAGGAATCAAGCAAAGAAACCTAAACGAGGTGGACTACTAACTAGCTATTCTATTCCCGCAGCGCGCCAAAAACTTGATAACGCTTACGCGTCGCTCGGGGTCAAAGGAACTTCCTTTTCTTCGAGCAAGTTTTATAACACCCTAGGCAGTGAACCTAATCGTTGTAGTGTAGTATTAGGGTAAGCCACGGTATTGATATCGTTCTCTAGGGAATAGGAATGCTAGTGAGAAGTTACTACGCTAAGGTTGGGGTTGAGGAAGATTATTTTTTATCTTTTATGTTTTTAGGAAATGGAAAGGTACGAATCTCGGGTTTGGATTTGGGGTTGGTATTTCTACCGATTACTCTACTTATCTAATTATCTAATCTAAGGTGTAGGTAGTCTATGTCTAATTATTGTGTGCTCGTATGATAGTTTAAAGATGTGTTTACTTAGGTTTTACTACTCCTTAATTATCTCCTATTGATGGTTGAATTGTCACGTCCTTATTCTTAATCGCGTTGTGTGTCTAAAGTCGTAGGGTGTGCATTCCTAACTCTTTGAAGTTACCAAAGGGTCTCGTCTACAAAACCACTAGGAATTATAAACTCTAACTCTAAGGTTACTCTTTGGATGGTTTAGCCTACAACTACTCTAAGTGTTATAGTCTAAGGTTCACAAAGATTAATCAAGCATTAACTACACAACGAATGACCTATCGCATTACTAGATCATTAACAATTAAGATAAGAGACAACCAATCAATATTCAATAATTAAGTTTCATATTCCTAAGCAAACACACAAGTAAATTAGCGGACATGGAGAACATGCAAGCATACACACAAATAATTGAAGACATAATTGAATTAATGAAGTAAAACACTTATCTTGATGTAAGATAGGGTTTGGAACCCTAAAATCTTGTACAAGACAACCTTGGTTCGGTTTAGGTTTTACTCCAAAAGACTACACACTAAAACCGAAAAATCGGATTCTATATATAAGATTACAATCGCGACGGCGCCACCTTATGATTTGTGACGCCGCGGGTCGCCGTCATTAGGGTTTCGTCTTGGCCACGTTAGTCTTGCGACGGCGTCACCTTGTGCTTGTGACGCCGTCCTCTTCGCCTCTCGACGCCGTCTGGATCAAATCTAGGCCGCCCGAGTTGCGACGGCCTACTCTTTTAAAGCCCGACACCGTCACTTGAAAATAAGCAATTTGGCTTCGTGCCGTCACAAAATGCTCCGACGGCGTCGCAGTTAGCGATGACGCCGCCCCTTGTATTTCAAAGACTTGAGTGTCTCGATTCTTGACTTTGGCCATTTTCTTCAGATATCCGCGCCTTTTCGTCCAAATAAGTGCCATTACAAAGAATTTGCCTTCAAGAGACCTAAAAGTGAAAAGGAACGATATTAAGTAATAACGGATACAAAAGTGATCAAATAAGGGCTTAAACGACCCTCAAAAGGTACATTTTAAAACCTTATCAAATATCCCTACACTTGGTATTTGCTTGTCCTCAAGCAAATGTGCTTTTAGCCAATTAATTTATAAGTTGGGGTCATGAAGCATTGGTTTAAAACAGTCCACAACACATATAAGCCCCAAAAGTCATAACAAGCACGGAAATTACATACTAGCACCTCACATGGGGTGTTTGGATACTCACATCTCTCGGGTGTATATGAAATATAACAAGTTGGAAATGGAAGATAAACACTCATTAACCGGTCCTAGTACATAGATTACCATAGGCTTGAGAATAGATCAAACCTCCATCGCTTTGGCGTAAGCACCTAGGAAAGACTATCAAAGAGGTCTTTAAAGGGTTGTAATGTTAGGCTTACGGTAGGGAAACAAAGGGTTTGGTGGGATAGGCTATTTAGTGGTGGCAAGTCAAAAA